>JAPPVO010006321.1:0-11006 GCA_030407325.1 Camellia japonica | reverse complement strand
AGGGTTAGCCGAGCCTGTCTAGATTACATCCCTGCATGCGATGCATTAGCCACTTAACATGAACTAGGTCATGCATGTTTGCTAACCGGTTTCTTGTTTTGGCACGGAGTACGATGTAAGTGTTTATGCTTTAGCATAATCACATGCGTGTGAATGTTTGCCATGACAATAGGATTGCCATGCGGCTAAATGCTTATGTGAGATAAACTGTTTGAATGCCTGTGGGTGGAGGTTGGATTGCCTGAGTTGGAACAACTCATTGAAATCCGAATTTTAGCCTACTTGCGAGTAGCAAAAACCAACACGTTTTTCGAGACAAAACGGATATGCAATGTTTATTTCCAAGTTAGGCAATCTAGTCTATACTTTTGTGTTGTGCGCATCACATAGTAACTCTAGGCTAATAACCGGAATAAGAACGCATAATGTTTTCAAAATCGGATATCACGGTTAGTAGAGGCCGGTCTTCGGACCGGGCGAAAGGGGGTGCTCATAGCTGACCTTCCCCGATCGTACCCAAGCTCCCGAGCCAAGTCACTTTGGTGATGACGGACACGTGGCCTTCGGCACCGAGTCAGGGTTCCTAAATTCCCCATTAAAAAATATTTAGGTGGCGACTCTGTAATCTGGCAAAGCAGTCCATGTTTGGCACTTCTTTTCAAAATCTGTTTTTTCTCAAAACGATTTGCCAGAGTTGGACTCTTTGGTTCAGATTTAGAACCGCAACACAAAAGGGAGTCCGAACTGTAGAGCGAAGCCCACGGGCGCGTCTACACAAGGAAGCTAGCTGAGCCAAATTACCACAGAGGGAGGAAGAAGAAGCTGTTCAGAGATCTAATGCTTTGGAGGAAGATGCATTGAGCTATAAGGAAAGTTTCAAGGCAAGAGTATTTGAAGAAACTGAAGGAGCTCAGAGATGATATAGAAGACGAGTAGTATCTATTTGATGGTGTAAAACTGACTGAAGCAGAATATCGTGAATTGAGTTGAGGGATTCAATGACAATGATGCTGCCCCTTACTATGGAAGCCCTGATGGAGAGAGTGCACCAACACATCAGGATAGAGGAAGATGGGCGCACACCAAGGCAGAGTCTGGCACAATAGCGATGTCGGACAAAACACTTTCGGCAAAAGATAACACGGTTGACAAGTAGGACCGACCGCGCAAAAATCTTTGCCCAACTAGGGGCAAAGTGGGTTGGCAGATGTAGCGACCCTAATTTTCTTAAGTCATTTATTTATTATTATGATTATTATTATCTTATTTTATTTTTGGCTTTATTAATTGTGTAGGTCACATGAATTTAATGTGATATTTAATGAATTTAATGTGGTAATTAATTAATTTAATGTGTTATTTAATTATATTTAATTAATCTAAATATTTATATTTGTTATATATAAAAAGAAAAAGAAAAAGAAGAGGTGTTATATATATATTTAATCTTATATTTATATTTATATATATTATAATCATGTTGTATTATATAATATAATATAATATATTATAATAGTTTATTAAGTTAGAAGAGGATTAGGTTTTAATATAATATTATATAAAGTGAATTAGGTTAGAATATGGATGAGGGAATCAAAGAAAAGAAAGGAGAAACAAAGGTGAAGGCAACCGTGGGAGAAGAAGAGAGAGAAAGAGAGGGAGAGAGATCAAAATCGGGAGAGGAATTGAGAGAGAATAGAGGGACGGCTGAAGGGAGAGAAAAGGGAGAGGAAAAAAAAATTAGGGTTAGGGTTTTGTTCTGGTGGCTCTATTAGTTCTTCAAATAATTCATAGATCTTCAAAATAATATTGTGAGTACAAAACCCACTTTCCTTGATTTATGTTTAATTCATTGTTTTTATTTTTATTTTTATTTTTATTTTTATTTTTATTTTTATTTTTGATGTTAGTTCGATTTTGTGTTATATATAGATGATTGATTAATTTTAATTATTTTGTTTAGTTGTGTATGTAAGGTTTAGGGTTTTTAGTTGATTGATTGATTTTGATTATTTTGATTAGTTGTGTATGTCAGATTTATGGTTTTTATATGGATTTATTTATGGTTGTAATAACCCTCATGATTATATAAACTAAAATTAATATGGTTATATGAAATTATAATTAATTAAGAACCTATAGATAAATTCCTTATACTCCACCATGACTCCATGGATTATTGTTTTATTTGAGTGATGGTGAGAAAGAGTGTATAAAAAAGGTGAGGATTATGAGATTTATTTGAATGCCTTAGGCTTGGCATTGTTATGTTGTTCTCATGAGTGAGATGTTTTGTATATATATATTGTTGCCTCGTTCTCATGAGTAGACGTGTGCTTTGATTTGCGCGCGTACGTATATGCTAACCATCCGGGGAGTGTGAGTCAGACTCGGGACGATATCCCCGTGCAAGTTTGGCTTCGGAGCGGTGTTAGGTATACGGGAGGCACATGGGATATATGTGTAGGCCGGAAGGGGAGGGCCGAAGTGGTGGAGTTAAGGTACAAAAATTTAATTATGAGTTTATTGATTTGTACATCTTGAAAAATAGTAATTGATCTCAATAAATTATGAAATTTGAGAAGAGGTATATATACATGATTTTGGACAACTTTTGTGTTGTAGCTTTTTATTAAAAAGATTGATTAGAACTTATAATCGGATGACCTTGGTTATTGTCGGTTTGATACATTTTGGTAATGCAGATCTTATAGGCCGTTTTAACCCACGAAATGAGCTCATTTTTATTGGTTTCAAGCAAACTGAAGTAAAACATTATTCTGCACACTTTTCATATTTTGAACTTTTTCGAAAAAAATCATCTTAGGGCACTTTTTGTTCGTTTTCAGCTTTAGATTTTTCGATTGAATTCCGTCTAAATTTTTAGATCAAGTTTTTGTCTTAACCTGTTCAGTTTCTGTTAAATTCGTTCGCGCTGTCTTTTAGAAAATTGATTCTGTACAACTTTTGTTCTTTGAGTTTTGGTCAATTCAAATTATTTAAGCAGGAAACGATGCATTTTTATACGTATTCAGCAAGTTACTTATGATTAATTTATACTAACATTACTTTTTTTGCAGGATGGTGGGCCTTACTAACTTTTTATGCAGGGCTGACCCACCATATTTCTATTTCTATTTTGTTTATTTTATAATAAATTTATATTTCGTTGTATACGGACAAGAAACAAAATGCCACCGTATCTCGGGAAACTACCCATTCGTCTCGGTGTGGTTGGAACTACTTGTCTTGTCCTGTAATAAGAATTAATGTATTTTTTGTTTGTGTCTGGTGGACACGTGGGTGTTAGATCTTGTACTCATACCAGTATACCTGTATACTGACCCATTTTGTCTCTTGACACTCGGGTGCGTTCTGTTTGAGCGCAGTCGAGTTTCCTTTGCAGGATTAGTAGAGGCTTTGGTGGTGACAAGAAATAACTGTGATCGTAGGACATGTCGTTTGGAGTTCTTTTATTTTTCTTGAGCTTAGGGTTGATACTAGTTTATGTATTTAGTATTTTTTTATGACTTTAGTATTGGAATAATTTGGCATGGTTTGTAACCTTACTTTATTTAAGTTGTTTTGACTATTTATTGTTACCTTGATGTTGAGGTATTGGTCAGTTATGAATTTATGGTGAATGGTTTGGTTTGCGTTTAGTTTTTTTGTTTCACCCCTAAGATTTGGATGATGGAATCTTATTGGGGTTAGTCCTAATTTAATATTTAATTGTCTAAATTTTGGGACGTGACAGCAGGTTTGACCAACTCTTTCTGAAAAGTCTTTGCCCGACTGGGGGGCAACAGAAGAGGTTGGCTGGAAAAACCAACACTTCTCCTAAGCCGAGGATAAGGATCCAGGCTGCAGGACGTTTGGCTAGAAAAACCAAACACTTCGCTCAGAGTTGGCCGGAATAACCAACTTTGAGCTCTCTTCAGCTAGGATTAGGATCTGGGCTGAAGAGGTTGGCTGGAAAAACCAACACTTCTCCTAAGCCGAGGATAAGGATCCAGGCTGCAGGACGTTTGGCTGGAAAAACCAAACACTTCGTTCAGAGTTGGTCGGAATAACCAACTTTGAGCTCTCTTCAGCTAGGATTAGGATTTGGGCTGAAGAGGTTGGCTGGAAAAACCAACATTTCTCCTAAGCCAAGATAAGGATCTAGGCTGCAGGAAGTTGGCAGGTTTGACCAACAAGTCTTTGCCCGACTGGGGGGCAATCAAGAAGTTTGGCAGGAATGGCCAAGCATTTAGCTCTTCTTCAAGCCGAGATAAGGATCCGCGCTGAAGAAAGTTAGTAAGAATAACCAACATTTAGCTCTCCTAAGCCGAGATGAGGATCTAGGCTGCAGGAAGTTGGCAGGTATGACCAACAAAATTTTTGGAACTCTTTGGCCGGGATGATGGTTACCTCGGCCAAAGCAGGTTGGTAGGTATGACCAACAAAATTTTTGGAACTCTTTGGCCGGGATGATGGTTACCTCGGCTGGGATGATGGTTACCTCGGCCAAAGCAGGTTGGCAGGTATGACCAACAAAAATTTTTGGAACTCTTTGGGCGGGATGATGGTTACCTCGGCCAAAGCAGGTTGGCAGGTATGACCAACAAAAATTTTTAGAACTCTTTGGCCGGGATGATGGTTACCTCGGCCAAAGCAGGTTGGCAGGTATGACCAACAAAATTTTTGGAACTCTTTGGCCGGGATGGTGGTTACCTCGGCCAAAGCAGGTTGGCAGGTTTGACCAACAAATTTTTGAACTCTTTGGCCGGGATGATGGTTACCTCGGCCAAAGCAGGTTGGCAAGTTTGACCAACGAATTTTTGAATTCCTGGACTGAGATGGTTATCTCGGCCAAAGCAGGTTGGCAGGGTTAGTATAAACCAAGTTAGTCTACTCAGCGAGACACAGAAAGAACGACTGGCCATACGATTGCAAACTCGAAGGATATATACGTTGAAGGCAAAAAAGCAGGGCTATTCAAATTTTTGGCATGACAGTGGTAACAGGAGAACGAGGATATTAGGGGCACGCCATGTATCCTGGGAATGACGTCGTACCAGATTAGTGGAAGAACATGTTGAGCAACTGGCAAGGCTTATTGGGGGCCGAACAAACTTTTTAGCTCGGCAGAGTAGGGCATTCTTAGCTCGGCTGGAGGAAAAATAATCCCAATCATGCTACGCAGATGGAATTAAGGGGCAATTGAGAGGGTAATTTGTAAACAAATTGGGCCGAGCTAGGAAAAGTCTTCTTTGGAAGTTGGGCTGCGCAATGGGCCGAGATAAGGGCTGGTATAGCTCGGTCTTAGGCCAAGAAGACATCTCATATTTCGGATTTAGGCCGAACTATGGGCCGAGGTGTTTGGGCTTCGCAAGTTGGACCTCGTCTTTGTTAGTTCAGTCAGAGACTGCTGCAGTTAGCTCGGTCTAAACAGACAAAATCGAGGTATCAGTGAGGGGAGAACCGAGCTAAAGGATAGCTCTGCAGGGCGTCATCTCAGAGTCAAGACTGACAGTGGTGCTTAAAGTATCACCGAGCCGAAATAACTTGGTTGACAACAATATCAACCGAGGTAAAGATATCAGTCGAGGTAGAGGAGGTAACATCAATGGCGAGGGCCGAGCTGTGTATAGCTCGGCAGGGTGGCATTCGATAGATTGGCTTTCGATCACACGGTCCGAATGGCAGGGGACCGAGATAAGGCAGTTCGGTCAGAAATGTATAACCGAGGTAAAGGGTTCAGCCATCTCACTTGGCTTGCAGTGATGAGACTCCTAGTAGGACTCTGCTAAGGAGAGTTAGAGTCCTACTGGGATTGTGCAAACCATCTCACTTGGTTGGTAGTGAGTAGGAGTATGACTCCTAGGAGGACTCTGCTAAGGAGAGTAGAGTCCTACTAGGATTGTGCAAAACCATCTCACTTGGTTGGTAGTGAGTAGGGTGTGTGATTCCTACGAGGACTCTCATAGGGAGAGTTAGAATCCTACTAGGATTGTGCCAAAGTAAAGTCTATAAAAGCTCATGACCAGACCTTTGTACAGGTATCCCAATTCTTTCTCTAGAATACACAGAGCTAATTGTCTATTGTCTAGTTGCTGACTTAGGCATCGGAGGGGTTTCCGGCACACACCCGCCGGTTAACTCACGTTTGTGTTTTCAGGTGGCAAAGCAACATTGTTTGGAGGAGTGCAAACTTGATCAACAGGATCATACGAGAAGAATTATTTATTGCTCGTACAATAGTTGATTTAATAGTTGTGAGAGAAAAAAATGAAATAATTATAGTTTGAATGTGACATTTTGTCTTATTAACTATTTTAACCTATTTTATTTTTATTAACTATTTTACCCTCAAACTCTCTTCCCAAATAGGGCCAACTTATGAGAAGAAAAAAAAATATGATTTTATATTGTGTTACTTGTATATATAATATATTTAATATGATCTAACGATTTAAATTACTTTAATATCATTTAATAGCTAATAATTTATACGTTTATTTGCTATATATATAATTCAGATTTCGAGTTGCTTGGGTTATTTGCTATCTTTGATCTCTGTGGATTCAGTTATTCTAGTTCAGTTGCTCCATAAATTCTTCAGCTACATGTTCTACGTCAGATAATTTTGAGAAAAAAAATTTTAAGTGGAATTTTTTTTGGGAACAAGTATAGAAGTGGAAAATTTGAAAGAAAGACATAAAACCTTAAGCCCTGTTTGATTTCCGGTTATAAAGGGTTGGATTAGATATTATATACTATAGGGTCCACATATCCCATGTTTACTTTTTTTTTTTTTCTTTTTAGAGAGGATATAATCTACTGTGGGACTGTATATCCCCTCAAATTGGTGGATATACAATACCACCCTCCCCCCATTATATCATATCCTCTGGTCTGCGATAAGAGTTAAAAAGACTAATTTACCCTTCTTGTCTATTGTAGACACCCCATTTTTGACCGCCCTTAAGACTTGGGCGTTACTAATGGTTTACTTGGTGGTAAAAGGTGTGTAGGGCAAAGGTTCAAATTCTTCAGCAATGAGAGAGTCAAATCCCAACTTCATACCCCTTTTGGACCAAAACAATCCCGATCAAAAGATTTTAGATCTTAAAACCCTCTCTTTCAAAATGTTTTGAAAATAAAGTTCCTACGATGTTCCGACGCTCGCATTTCGGTAAATGTTGCGCTTTTCAGTAAACCGAGCAAGGACAAAGTGCAGATGAATGAAAGAGAGATAAAATCTTTGAAAAATCTTTCAAAACACTTGTTTAGGGGTTTGGAGTTGAAGAAAAGAGGAAAGGAGAGAAGAAAACTAGTTGGGAGAAGTTCGGCATGAATCCGGGTAGAAAGAGTCGAGCAGCCCTCGCTGAATCGGGCTTATTCATCTGCATACTTGGATTTTAGCTATGAGGCCACCACCGTTGGAAAGCTTACTTCCGGGACTTCATTGTGCACTCAAGAATCTCCTAAAGCCAAGTCCGGGTGGGGGAGGTATGGTTGGTTGAAGTAGGGGATCAGTCCGATCGGATCGAATCTGCGCGGCTTCACCAAAACGGGCATAACTTTTTACACATGAGGAATTTTAATGCAAGGTTTGCGCCATTGGAAAGATAACTTCTGGGGCTTCAATCTGGACACCCACCGACCACTTTTTGGCCTTGGCAGCCACCTACCGGCCATCAATTTAGCCGGCCGGCCAAAAAAGTAGCAGGCCGACCAAAATAAGTAGCCGGCCGACCATCTATTTGGCCGATTGCCTCATTTTCTGGCCGGTATCACCTTTTTTCCTTTCTCAGGCATTGTGCATGCCAGCTGTGCCAGCTGGAGTGCGCAGACCTTGCCCCCATACACGTGTGTGGCTGTTTTGCACCCTTTGCACCCTTGTACTCAAGCTTCTTGGAGAAGCTTTGCACCCTTTGGTCTAGCTTCTTGAGGAAGCTTGACCCTTTGTCTTAGCTTCCTCAAGAAGCTTGCACCCTTTGGGTTAGCTTCCCTTGGAAGCTTGACCCCCTTGACCCTTTTATATTAGCTTCTCTAAGAAGCTTGGAGCCATTGCCTTGTCTATATAAGAGTCCCCTCCTCCTCCTTTATGTTGGTTCAGCAAAATTAGACCTAATTACATATATCTCTGATATATATCACCCTCTCTCTCTCTATATCTCCCTCTCTCTCTTGATTTGTGTGGTTTGAGGGCCTAAAAGTGTAGTTTGTTCTTAGTTTTGCACTAGAACACATAGTATTACACACCATACTTCGACTTGGGAGGTGTTGAGGGGTTGTTCTTGGAGTTTTGAGCTGGTTTTGATCATAAGGAGAGGCTGAGGTTGCTGTTCTTCAAGTGTTCTTCAAGGGGTAACACTATTTCTTTATCTTCCCCAATCTTGCACTAGTTTTTAACCCACTTTGCATGCTATTTTAGACTTTTGTATAACTTGAAAAAGTCTTGTATTTGCATGCTTAAGATACTTCATTAAGGTCACTTTGGTGTGCGGGTCGACCTCCCCCTCTTAGGCCTTGTTTGGCCCTTTTGTACCTTCTTTGTTGAGCTTTGAATCCTTTTGTGTATTGGCCTTCTCACCACTGAAATCCAGAGGATTTTCAGTGGTGAAGAAGGGGTTTTGAGGTCTTGCATAGGGGAGGGACACCCTTCTCCCTTGGTCTCTCTTTTGCTTGTGTTTTGGCTCATAAGGGTAGCATGTATGACTAGCTTTGTTTGGCTTCATTTCAGAGGTTATTTGGTGTTTATTTAGCATGTTTTACCTCTGTCCCATGTTGGTTTGTTGACCCCTTGCATGCATAATACACTTGCCTAGAAATACATCTTGCCTTTGGACCATCATGCTTGCATGCTTTGGCTTAGCTTTGTGAAGTTTTTGGTCATGTTTTAACATGCTTAAAGTCTGTCTTGAGTCTTTGGAGCCATGCTTGCCATGCTTTATATAGCCTCTTTGTATTCTAGCTTGTTGGCTTCGGGTGTGTGAGTCGTTAGCATGCCTCATTTGGTCTGTTTCAATGATTTGGAATCATTTGTCATGCCATTTCAGTTCATGTTTATGCCTACATCTTGCATTTGTTACCCTTTTAATGCCTTGAAGAGTTGTGGTCTTATGCTCCATGTTTGGGCTTTGGCGTATGTCTCTTTGTTTAAGTCATTTGGGATGCCATTTATGTGGGTTTTGGGGCTTATTCTAACATACCATAGCTCTGATTTTTGTTGGTCTAATGTCCATGTTTGTCTCTTTTATGGATGCTTAGAGTTGCCTCTTTCATGCCTTAGGTGATGGGCCTTGGGGCATGCATGCTTGCATATGTGATTTGTGCTCTTGTTGCATCATTTTGGCCACTGTTATGGACAAGGCTGAGGTCTGTCCACCTATAGTGTAAGACCATGGGTCATGCATTTGCATTTTGTTGTATGCTCATTACATTGCATGGTTGTTGCATCCTTGTAGTTAGTGCATTGTTGCAATGCCTATCACTTTGCATAATTGCCTATCTAGGTTGCATTGTAGTGTTGCATACTTGTCATATTGCCATGGTGTTTGCATTGATATGTTACATTGCTCATGTTGCATTGCATTATGTTTGGCTTGGGGTGTCAAACCAAGCAAGAGGGGTGAGGTGTGTTCGTACTCCAAGTGACGAAACACGTCTCAACTCTCGGTCACCGATGCCCTTGATCTCAACATGATAGGGCATGAGGCATTCATTTGTTTTGTCGCATGCATTACATTGATTTGCAAGCTTGGTGCCTTGGCCATCATGCATCGAAATGAGCGATTGGTGGCCCGAGGACCAAGGCCACACTCCCTTGAGTCCATAGCATGATTGGGAAAGTGACCATGCACACATTGCTTTGAAATTTCCATGCCATGCACTGTCTGTCCTCTGCTGCTGTCAAAATAGGGTTCTGTAGGAAGGAATGGCCGGTCGGCCACTTATAATGCCGACCGGCTACCAAAGTCCAGCCGGTGGTTCAATTTTTGGCCGATGGCCACGTTCTCATAGTCGGTAATGCTCCATCATGGCCGGTGGCATCCCACAACACTCAGGGAGTTATTTCAGAAGGGTCCTGGAAACTTTCATAATTTTCAGAGGGGTAAGGCAGTGTAAACAAGAGGCAATAGTGGCATGGTACGGGTTTCCAGGCGAGGCGGATCGAGCAAACATCATCCCATCATTCCAAGGTGGGGCTGTGGCCACTTTACTTCTGCATTTAATTTGTTAATTAATTAGAAATTTTGGTAATATTTTATTAGCTAGAATAGTTAATTATTTATTTATTCTGTAACATTTATTCGGACCCTCCGAGCGAGGGCAATTGTGTAATAAGTGTGCGTGAGTGTGTGTATGTCTTCCAACCCACGTCTTTCTTCCCTTTTATTTACTAGCTTTCGATGGTTAGTTTAGGGCATGTTTCAATTAGCATGATAGCATGTTTGCATACATTCATTCGTTCTGCATTGCACCGGGCTCGGCGCATCATACTAACTTGCATTGTATTTCAATTCCAAGATTGAATACGTGATAGCTGTAGCATCATCATATGCCATCTTAGGTAGCCGAGCCTATTGTAGTTGCATCTCGCATGTGTTGCATTAGCCATCTTAACATGAACTAGGATCACCGCATATGATTACTAACTAGTTTCTGTTTTGGCTTGGAGTACTCGGTAAGCTTTAGTTTTAGCATCCTTGCTGAGTGTGGTGTTGCCATAATAGCATGCTTACCATGAGGCTATGTGCTTACGTGTTGATAACTGCCTGAATGCCTATGGGTGAAAGTTGGATTGTTTGAGTTGGAACAACTCGTTGAAATCCTGTTTTAGCCTACTTACGAGTAGCAAATTTCAAACCATCTTTCAAACGAGCGGAGATGCAATGCTTGTTTCAAATTAGCGATCTAGTCTATACTTTGTGTTGTGCGCATCACATAGTAATCTAGGCTAATAACCGGAATAAGAACGCATAATGTTTTCAAAAACAAGATATCATGGTTAG
>JAPPVO010006320.1:0-27758 GCA_030407325.1 Camellia japonica | reverse complement strand
TAAATGATCTCGGCTGGGAAGTTCTTGAGCCGATGTTCAACAAGAGTACCAATGTAGGTTCCATCACCTCAGAATGCGAGGGTAATAGAACCTAGGGGGCAGTTGTGGGGATATATTTTCTGAGTACCAACACGTGGCTGAGGTGACACCGAAGTGTCAGCCGAGATGTCACGTGTCCTGGTCTAGATACAGGATGATCTCGGCAAGGCCGAGGTTATCTGCAAGAATACAGGAATACGAGATAAACGGATAAGGGACAGGAGTCCTAGAGGAAGAAAGACTACAAGATGGATACAGGTAATACTCTCAGGGAGTCTATCCTTATCTCTTGAAGAGTCCAAGGTAAATCCGGAATTAGAGTCCATGGAAGTGAGACTTCTAGTGGGACGGGGATGGAGTAAAACTATAAAAGAAGGGCACCCCGGCGGGTCTAAGGTACGTAATTTTATACCCTGAGCAGTAATTTAAGCACTTGAATATCTTTAAGAGATACTGACTTGTTCGTCGGAGTGCCCCCGGTGGAAGAACCACCGCCGGAGCCTTTTTCTTCTGTGCAGGATAACAGGGTGCCATCTGTTCTGCCTGTGTTCTACAGCTGAATTACTAAGGAGGGCAGTGTGATCGGAAATTCACTCACACAAATTTCATTGTATGATCCGATGTATGCCCCGTTTGAGATTTTCTGTTCTTAATTTTTTTTATTTATTTTTTTTAAATCTTTGCTACTACCCTTTAAAATTATATAGCTTGTTACAGATTTTTTTTTAATTATATTCATTTATCATTGATGATAGAATCTTCATCTGTCCTATATATTGTCCCTCTTTGTATAATTTATAAACATACTTTTTTAAATTTTAAAAATTTGTGTAAAAGTATTTAGGGTAATTTCGACATATAATCTATGAGATAAAAATAAATTAAAAAAAAAAAACTTATTATTAAGGGTTGTTTTGGAAAGCACAAACTAAGTTTATTTATTTTTACTTATTACAAAAAGATATATAAAAAATAGAGAGCAATGTGACCTAAATTAATAAAAAAAACTAATAAACTGACTTATAAGTTATTTCTCAAGAAAAGGTTTAAGAAGGTTAAAAAAAAAAAAAAAGAGTGTTTTTAACTTTTTACTCCTCTATCCCTCATGGGAGACACTAAAGTGGGATTTGTTTGTGGGTTTATTATTGAGAAAATTGTGAATTAGTGGTAAGACTAAAAAGAGTAAATTGTAAAGTGATGAAAAAGTTTATAACTTTAATTGATAAATTTGATCATTAAATTTAAAATATATATTGAAAATATGTAATTAATTGTAATTTCTCCTTGATTATTTGTAGTGTGGAAAGAGCTAGAGAAAGAGAATAAGGAGTTCTTTGAGGGTACACAAAGAGGAGAGAGGAGAGAAAGTGAAGAAGTAGTAGTAGTAGAGAAGACAAGGCAAAGAATCCACAAGATGATATTGGATTCTTCTTCTCAAAAAGATACGACGACGACCACTATTTCCCCCTCCTGACAACTATCCCTCCTCTCGCCTTGTTCTTGTTGTGTCCTCTCTCTCTCTCTCTCTCTCTCCCTGTAATTTCTTTGGCAATTCTTGGGCAATTAGTTACTAGTATTAGCATATATTTCCAATGCCCTTTTATAAATTGATTTACAATGTTGGGGTATATTTGGACCTCGATAAAAAAAAATATGTATAATAAAGTAATAAGAATGAAGAGCAAAATATAACAAAGTCTAATACTTTTAGAGATGAAAATATAATTTTGGGGACGTGTTTGGTATTTTAATTTTGTTGAGGTTTTATATAAAATTTTAAAAATGAAGTTGATTCTCGCCACTTGGCAATTTAATTGGGGGTATTGTTGGATGGTATTACCATCGATAATTCAGATTATTTATTTTTTAAAACTTTTTGAGTATATTATTTATATAAAAATTTCAATTAATTGAATAACAATAGCTATGTAATCAAATTATATTTGTCTTTTAAAATAATAAATAGTCTATTTTTAAAACTATATTTATTATATTTTTTAAAAAAATAAATATGCTCTAATTATATGATTATGATTTTTAAATTAATTTTATTTTTATATACATGATATGTGAAAAAAAATTTAAAAAGTAAATAGTTTAAATTACTAATGGGAATAGGTTATTTTAGTAACTTTTTGATTTTTTACGAAAAGATGTGCAGAAAAGTAGAGAGAGTGATGTGACAACTTATAGTGACTTTTTGACTTTTTGGCTAAAATAGCTAGTCCCCAACGAGGCCTAAATTAGATCTTGTGACAAATTCAAGAAACCCAAACAATACATTTCAATTGAAATCGTGAACTGAAGAGAATTTGTACGTTTAAAAAAAATGCTTTATCTAGTGAATAATTTAGACGATTTGTGGATTAAGAATCATTTAAACTTACATTTTGTAATTTGAGATTAAAGTAGCATAATTAAGATTTTGATGGTGTTACATTTACTAATTAGTGTACCAACACTAGTTATGACATTATTATGACATTATTATTGACCCCACTTATATACAAATATAAATACTAAAAACATCTTAAATTATGTCACATCATTAATTGATACACTAATTGATACACTATAATTGATGCATATAGCATTATTCTCAAGATTCAAGTTGAATAGCACATAGATTTCAGAACTTATCAGTGTAATTAGTTAAACACAAAAAATTAAATGAAATTTGAAAAAATAGAAAACGACGTCGTTTTAGTTGACATTCAAAAGCGTGGCCAGCCTATGCTTTCAACTCGCAACACGTTGAATGTACGTGGCACAGCCCGGGTGACTCCAGTGTTCGCGTGTCCTCAATGCTTTGCTAATTTTAAAACTTCTTCTATATCTCATCCCTTTATACTTTTTTATATTTTTTTTTATAGAATTTTAATTTAGATTTATACTGATAATTTAAACCGTCTATTCCATAAGCCATTCATATAAACAATCAATTTTATCAAAAAATTGTAAATACAAAAATAAATTATACTTTATTTTACAAAATGAATGATAAATATAATTAAATTTA
The DNA here is from genome assembly GCA_030407325.1 of Camellia japonica. Taxonomy (NCBI): domain Eukaryota; kingdom Viridiplantae; phylum Streptophyta; class Magnoliopsida; order Ericales; family Theaceae; genus Camellia; species Camellia japonica. Next base: position 24,700 of record JAPPVO010006320.1, on the reverse strand, counting down.
AATCATCTATTTGTAAAATAAATGTGATTTGTTTCTATGATTATAGTTCTTAGATGAAGTTAATTTTTGCATAAATGACCTTCATTGTAAGGTCTATTCGGATCATCAATACATGTTGGAATTAAAATTCATAAAAAAAAATATATGAAGAAATATAAAAAGATGAGATATAAAAGGAATTTATTCCATTTCAAATGATCCCCTAAACGTAAGTATTGAATGCAACACGACAGTCTTATTTCAAATGGTCCCCTAACCCCAAAGTACATTCTTCCTCTTTTCATTTAATTTTGCCAAACTCATTAAATGTGTTGTGTTGCATTCAATGTAGAGTTATTTTGGAAAGGTGATTAAACGTCATCTTTTAATTTTTAATCTATTTTGAGTCACGTTATCTCTCATATTTTTTTACATATTTTTAATAAAAAATCAAAAAAAATCAAAAAACTAACTTTTAACTATTTTTTCAAAACAACCCGTAGTTGGCAAGAGAGGAAGGTATAGTCTTAACTTAAGAGACTATTTGAAATACGTTTTTGTTAGATCCATGTTAAGAAAGTAATAATTAGTATTAATTATCTCCACTTATATGAGAAATATTAAACAAAAGTGAAAATAAATTTAGTGTTTTTCAAGAAAATAATAAATCTGATATATGTCTTTTATGTGGACAAAATTATTCCATCCATGGTAGGAAATTGACAATGGTGGTGTTTGGGAACCTAGGTTCTAAATTTTTTCTCATTTTTTTCATTAAAAGATAAACTTTTTACAAAATCAAAAAAAACACATCCAAACAAAATATCACATCCAACCCCATAATCATTTCACTTTTTCTCTCACAAACATCACATTCAACCACATAATCATTACAGGTGTTGTTTGGCAAGTTGGTTTGTGGCTAAAATAGTCACAAAAGACAAAATAGGCTATTTTAGTCACAACAAATAAAACATCACATCCAACCCATAATCATTACACTCTTCTCTCACAAAAAAATCAAAAAAATTAAAAAATCCTTCTTAAACCAAGTTTTTTAACCCAAGCTAAAATAGTCAAAAATCAAAAAGTCAACCCACTTTCTGAATGGAGGCATAGTATAAAAAAAAAGAAAAATGCTTGGGAGCACTAATTAGTGCTCCCACTAATTAGGTGGCAGTGGGTCCCGCCAGAAATGATGTGATGTTTTAGTCTTGGAGTTGTATATTTTTATTTTTATTTTTTTAATACATTAGTGCTATTAGTGATGGTATTTTTAGTGGGATGAATCATTGTTGAAAAAAAAAATTATCATGTGATGTGAGCCTCGTCAACTTTTACGGTAAGTCTTGTCCAATTATTTTCGGTTTATTTTATTTTTTATTTTATGTATTGTATGTCATCATTTTTTTAACAAATTAATCCCAATTAGAAAAAAACTTTAGTTGATTTTTTTGATTGTTTGTTTGGTTGAATTTGCAGAATTTATTTTGAAAAATTGAAAATTAATTTGACAAAAATAAAACAATAAAAGTAAGTTTTTAAGTTTTCAAAAACAAAAATTCCCCGAAAAAAATCATATAAAAATACGGACGGTGAAAAGGTATTAAAAAAAAAAGAAAAATGAAACATTAAAATGGAGAGGACAGCAACGAGGAAGCTAGGGGTGGTTTGTGTGATGTTTTAAATAGTTATATTTTTTGATTTTTTATATTAAAAAAATGTGTAGAAAAATAGAGAAAGTGAATAGAAAAATATAGAGAAGATGTTGATGTATGTTAATTGATGTGACTCAAATAAATATATGTATGTAAAAAAATATATTTTTTTAGTACATGCCAAACACCTACTTAGTCTGATTATAAAATATATTATTTAATTTAGACATTATTTAATTTTTTACTACTTTCTAACAAGTAGGAATAATTGTACCTATTTAATTCTTTTTTAACATATGCTCTTAAAATATAGAATAATATATGTATCAATTGGTATATTAATTAATATATTAAAGATGATGTAGATGTAATATAATTAAAAATTTTTTAAATATTTGTAATTTTTATAATAAATGGAGTCAATAATTGAGAGAGAGATTTATGGTCTGGGATTGGGCCGGACATATTAGGGCCGGATAAGGTTGGGCCGAAGTAGTGCAGCCCTGTCTTGAAAGGATCTGCTCAATTAAGGCAAGATGTGGTTGGACCGAGTTACTTGACTTCATGATGTAGAAGCCGGTCGATTGAGATATCCGGCGCTAGGCAAGGCATGGGTATTCCGCGGTTCATGGGTTTGCTGGGCAGGAAGTAAACCAGTATGAGTTGTCCCGAGCTCGGCTATGCCGGAATGCAGCCGAGCTCGGTCCTCCTTGAGCTAGGCTATGAGAACACTTAGGCGTAAAGTGCAGCATGGCAATTGATAGCCGAGATGATGCAACCCGGCTGCCGAGCTCCCAGTAGTGTGGGCTGGCAGTTGGGTTAGGTGATGATCAGCAAGATTTGTGATGACAGATGGGATAGCTATACCACGTGTCGAGAGATTACTGGGAGCAGATTTGGGGCGCAGAGGGTATATAAGCATGTTTGCGCCCCCCATACGGGGATGGACATCTTTTGGGTAAGGGAAATACTTACACACAACACTCTCCTCTCTCTCTCTCTCTCTCTCCATCTCAAGGTGTGTGCTAACTTGATCGTCGGAGGGGTTTTCCGGCCACACACCGCCGGGTAGCTCGCCGCCATTGTCCTCGCAGGTGATCGGATAGAGACGGAGCTAGGAAGAAAGGAGTACGGGCTCGCCGGAATATTTGCCCCCCGTACAATTGGCGCCGTCTGTGGGAAATCTTTGCAAACAAAACATTGTCTTCCAGGCTCATCTGATCGTATTACATGGCGAACAACGACGAGATTCCGTTGTCCGCCATCGATGGAGTTACCCCGGAGTCAGGCAGACGGAGAGAAGGACATCCCGCCATCCCTCAAATGGCGGACCTGGAGACATTCCCAGGAGGACAGTCGGGAGACTCGCGAGATAAGCGCGGTAGAAGTTATGGTCATTCACGGAGTCCAGACGGTCATCGGCGGCGGAGATAATCACATGTGAGACGTCTGAAACACAAGCTCAGGGATTAGGACGTCGTCATCCGTCGAATGGCGGCAGAGATGGAGGAGCTGAAGCGGCATGTCAAAGCGAACGGTGTAGCTGGAGTGGGACACCACAGTGAGCGCACCCAACCCCGCCGTTCAGGCAGTCAGAGTCAGCGACACACTTCGTCCATTTCTATTACCAGAAGTTACAAGGTTGGTGATTCCGATGTGCGTGCAGAGAAGTCCAGCGCTCAAGATAGTACTTACCAGCCCTCACGTCCGGCGACGACGTCGAGGTACTCCTATTCAGCTCGTTCAGAAGATTTGCGGGCAGTCTTGAAGGAACGGGCTCGCTAGCGGGAGGCTCAGAGGGTGCCGGCGTTCCAGCGGTTATCCTATGGGGTTCACGCCAGCGAGGAGGTCGGAATGCCTCCACTCCGCCTAGCAGCGCCACTCCTTCTAGATATAGACTTGGCGAGGCTGAGCGCCACCCCTTTCTCCCTGGAGATAGAAACAACGCCGCTTCTGGCAGGCTTCCACCAGCCTAAATTTACGCTCTATGACGGAAAAACCGATCCCTACATACATGTAAGCCACTTTCGACAGGTCATGGCCGGACATAGGCAGAATGACGCCCTTATGTGCCTTATCTTCCCGTCAAGTTTAGGTGAACTGGGCTTGAAATGGTTCGAGAGGTTGCCGGAGGGGAGCATAGAAAGGTGGCATCAGTTGGGCGAAGCCTTTGTGACGCGCTTCAAAACCAACACAAAAACAACGAAGGAAGTTAACCACCTACTGAGTGTCAAGATGGAACCGAGCGATATATTGAAGGCATACAACTCCAGATATTGGGAGACTTTCAACGAAATCTTGGATTGCCCAGTCAACCTTCAATAACACAGTACAAGCGTGGTCTCCCAGTCGGACATAGACTGCGGGACTCGCTTACCATGCACCAGCCGAAGTCCATGGGCCAGCTCATGCAACGCATCAATGAGCATATCCGAGTTGAAGATGATGCGTCAGCATCTACCGCGAAGGCAACTTCGGCAGCAACAGACAAGAAGGCTGGAAAAGTGCACGCGGTCGGACAAGAGTCCAACCAATCAAGTGACCGCGCTGAGGAATCGGACCGTGGCTCAAATCGCAAAAACCGGGGTAGGGGACGTCGGAATGACCGGGATGACGTAGCCGATGCAAACAGAAGGTTGAAAGCAAGGACAGGTATCACTACGGTCTTTAAGATTCCAATCTATCGCATGCTAAGTGAAATCCGTGACGAGGAGTATGTCCGGTTTCCTACTAAGTTAAGCGACGGACAAAAAGGCTTCAATCCGAGATACCGTTGCACGTTTCACCGGGAGCGAGGCCACCGGACAGAGGACTATTTGCCTTTGAGGCAACACTTGGAAGAGCTAGTCGCGGCCGGACACCTAGACCTTTACATTGATGGGGGCGTAAAGGTAAATCAAGCTCCGATTGACCCGCGGGGACTGGATGACCGAGATGCGCCTCCACAAGGGGTTGTTAATGTCATCCACGGCATAGTGGAACCGGCACGTGTGTGCGAGCTCCGAGGTATGATCAAGAAAGCAAAGCACATAAGGGAAGTTTTGTCAGTTCAGCCTGCGATCAAGAAGGAGAAGACCGAAGAGAAAGATGTGATCAGTTTCTCCTCACGAGACCTAGAGCGCGTTCAGATGCCGCACAACGATGCCCTAGTGGTTACACTCCACGTCAACGAATTTGATGTTAAACGGATCTTGATCGATCAGGGAAGCTCGGTCGAGATCATGTACTACGACGCTTTCAAACAGCTGAAGCTCCGAGATACGGATTTGGCCCCGGCAACTTCGCCACTGGTTGGTTTCAACTCGCAACCGGAGTGGCCTTTAGGAAAGATTATCCTGCCGGTTAAAGCGGGATCCGTGGTCAAACAAGTGGAGTTCTGGGTGTTGCAGGTGCCATCTACTTATAATTTGATCCTTGGAAGGGGATGGCTTCACGCTATGAAAGCCGTGGCATCGACCTACCATCAGGTGATGAGATTCCCCTCGGTGATGGGGGCAATCGAGGAGGTCTGGGGCGATCAAGTCATGTCGAAGCAATGCTTCGTGGCAGTCAACGGGAGCCGGGCTGCCAAAGGCTTCGTTCAAATGATTGAGTGACAGGAAGACCGGGGAGTACTTGACGATCTAGGCACCAAGGCCGAGGACAAAGCTGTCGAGGAATTGGTGGAGGTACGAATTGATACAGAGCATCCGGACAAGTTCTTCTTGCTCGGCTCAAGCCTTACAACCCAGGAAAGGACTGAGATGATTGAGTTTTTGATGGCCAACATCGAAATCTTTGCATGGTCGCCTTACGACATGCCCGGTCTCGATCCAAGTTTTATTTGCCATCATCTTAATGTCTTCCCCGGAGCCAAGCCGGTCATCTAGCAAACAAGGAGATCTGTGCTGCATCACGCCGAGGTAGTTGCAGAGGAAATAAAGAACTTGCTTGAAGCGCGAGCGATTCAGGAAGTGCACTACCTTCGGTGGATTTCATACACCGTCGTGGTGCCCAAGAAGAATGTGAAGTGGCGAGTTTGCGTCGACTACAAGACTGTCAACCGAGCTTGTCCGAAAGACAGTTTCCCCTGCCTAGAATAGACCAGCTTGTGGACTTGACGGCTGGACATAACAGGCTCAGTTTCTTGGACGCCTACCGCGGCTACCATCAGATTGCCATGCATGGGCCCGACCGAGAGATCACCTCATTTACTACACCAATGGGACTCTTCTGCTACCGAGTCATGCCTTTTGGTTTGAAGAACGCCGGGGCGACTTTTCAAAGAATGGTGACCAAGATGTTCGCACCTCTGCTAGGCCGAACAATGGAGGCTTATATTGATGATATGGTGGTTAAGAGCCGGCATCAAGCAGACCATTTGTCCGACTTGGCCGATATGTTCGCCATTCTCAAAAAGCACAAGCTACGCCTGAATGCGTCTAAGTGTGCCTTCGGCGTGGGATCCGGAAAATTTTTGGGTTTTCTAGTCACGAACCGAGGTATCGAAGCAGACCCTACACAAATCCGAGCCATGCAAGAGTTAAAACAGCCCAGCTCGGCCAAGGAGGTGCAACATCTGGCCGGAATGGCCGCCGCGCTTAATCGTTTTATAAGCCAGTCATCAGATCGCTGCCGCCCCTTCTTTCAAGCACTAAAATCAAAGTGCTCATGGGATGAAGAGTGTGACTGGGCTTTGGCCGAGCTCAAGGAGTATCTGTCTTCGGCGCCACTATTGGTAACACCGAAGCCCGGCGAGGAACTCTACCTTTACCTGGCCGTTTTCACAGCATGCAATCAGTGCGGTGCTTGTCCGAGTTGAAGGAATCAAGCACCTCCCTATCTTCTACGTCAGCAAAACCTTGCTACCAGCAGAGTCGAGATACTTGCCGTTGGAGAAGCTCGCGTTGGCATTGATGATGGCCTCAAGAAAGTTGGCCCACTACTTCCATACCCATACCATCATCGTTTTGACCGAGTTCCCCCTCAAGGCTTTGTTCGAACGGGCGGACTTCTCCGGTCGGATTCTCAAGTGGGCGGTCGAATTGGGACAGTTTGATGTGAGGTTCCAACCGCGCACTGCCATAAAAGCCCAGACCTTGGCCGATTTCATTGCTGAATTTTCACCAGGAACTCATCCGGTATGCCCGGTCAATATTCGCGGCACATGGAGAGGTGAATGCAAGCCCAACCGAAATACAACAGCTTGGCAGTTTTGGCGACGCGGGACTTGTGCGCCCCGCCGAAGCACCTTCAGCTAGTACGATACCGCAACCTGGCGATTCGCCTATGGACTTAGGCATTATGGATCAACTTGCTGAGTCCGGTGCCGAATTGCCAAGGGGGGAAGAAGTGGAACCGATCACAACAGAGCCTGCGGCCGGCATAATACCATAACTTGGCGATTCGCCTACGGACTTAGGCATTATGGATCAACTTGCTGAGTCCGGTGCCGAATTGCCAAGGGGGGAAGAAGTGGAACCGATCACAACAAAGCCTGCGGCCGGCATAATACCACAACCTGGCGATTCGCCTACGGACTTAGGCATTATGGATCAACTTGTTGAGTCCGGTACTGAATCGCCAAGGGGGGCTGAAGTGGAACCGCTCAGCACAGAACTTGAAAACCGAACAGCCAAGCAACCATGATCCCATCAACCCTCAGGCCTCCCAGGACCCATCAGAATGTTGGAAGCTGTTTGTGGGGGAGATGTGGAAACTTTTTGTTGATGGAGCATCAAACTGTCACGGTGCTGGGCTGGGCATTGTTCTGATTTCACCGGATGGACTTACCATTGAACATTCCATCACCCTTGGCTTCCCAACATCCAACAATGAGGCCGAGTACGAGGCGCTTTTGGCCGGGCTCAAAAGCGAGCTTCAGATGCAAGCATCCGAGCTAATGGTTTACAGTGATTCTCAGTTTGTGGTTAACCAAGTTTCTGGGGTTTACGAAGCAAAGGATGATAGAATGATGAAGTACCAGACTCTGGTCAGGGACCACATCAAGCGATTTCAGGCGATCAGGGTCCAACAGATTGGCCGCGAAGAAAACGGCCGAGCAGATGAGTTGGTCGGCTTTGCTTCTATGGTCGACAGCACATCTCCCAACCCTCTTTTGATTGAATTCCTTTCGAGGCCCAGCATTGAGGAAACCGGACAGATAGAAGTACTCTGCGTCGAGCTAGGTCTTTCTTGAATGGACTCTATCATCCTTTTTCTCAGAGAACGGACCCTTCCTGCCGACAAGAAGGAAGCGCATAAAGTACGGGTGAAGTCAGAGCGGTTTTGGCTCCCTCCATCCGGCGCTTTATACAAGAAGTCTTTCACAGGTCCCTACCTGAAGTGTGTGCACCCGAGCAGCATGGAGGCCTTCCTGTACGAAATTCACGAAGGCATCTGTGGCAGTCATATAGGGGCAGGTCCTTGGCCTACCGAGCTATTTCGCAACGCTACTAGTGGCCGTGCATGCAGGCCGACAACAGAAGTATGTTCGTAAGTGTGAGAAGTGCCAGAAGTTTGCTAATCAGATCCACCAGCCGGCCAGGGAACTCTTTCCCCTCACCAGCTCTTGGCCCTTTGCAATGTGGGGGCTAGATATAGTGGGGTCGCTCCCAACAGCACCAGGCAACTGGAAGTTCTTCATCGCGACCACAGACTACTTCACCAAATGGGTTGAAGCGGAGCCTTTGGCAACAATCAAGGAGAAAGACGTGAAGCGGTTTGTCTGGCAGAATGTGGTCACGCGGTTTAGCGTCCCCAAAATTCTGATCTCTGATAACGGCACCCAATTTGACGGCCGCCTATTCAGGGGGTTTTGTGAAGATTTGAAGATCGAATTCTACAACTCTACTCCGGCTTACCCGCAGTCCAACGGTCAAGCCGAGGCTTCGAACAAGACCATTCTTGATGGACTGAAGAAGAGGCTTGAGAAAGCCAAAGGAAAGTGGGCTGAGGAACTTCCCAGTGTCCTTTGGGCATACCGAACAACCCCACGGCGATCTACCGGGGAAACTCCTTTTGCTTTGGCATATGGCATGGAGGCAATCATCCCTTTGGAAGTTGGTATGCCCACCCTCAGAAGTGAAAGTTTTGAGCCCGAACTGAACGCCGAAGCCATTGCCTTGGAATTGGACCTAGTGGAAGAACGCCGGGAAAAGGCTCTCATCCATGTGGCCGCCTACCAACAAGAGCTTTCAAGGAAATACAACAAAACTGTGCACCCTAGACCGTTCAAAGTGGGTGATTGGGTCTTGAGGAAAGTCATAGGCAATACCCTGGTGCCAGGTGAAGGCAAACTAGGGGCAAATTGGGAAGGACCCTACAAGATAACTGGTCTGGCGGGCAAGGGGGCATATCACTTGGAGGACTTGGATGGTAGAGGAATACCCCGGCCATGGAATGCAGCCAACCTCAAGTTGTATTATTTCTAGCTTTTGCTTTCTTTTTTGTGCAAAGGAATTTCTTGCCTTACACTTCGTGTAATATTCATTTTTTGTCAATATATAGAAGTGACTCATCTTTGCCTTAACATTTTTTGTTGCTTTGAGTTTTGAGATTCTCAACCGAGATGATTTACTCCGGTTGAAAGAGTTGATGTTTTTCTCAACTTGGGTATTCCCAACCGAGATGATTTATTCCAGTTGAAAGAGTTGATGTTTTGCTCAACTTGGATATTCTCAATCGAGATGTTTACTCCGGTTGAAGAAGTTGATGTTTTGTTCAACTTAGGTATTCTCAACCGAGATGTTGACTCCGGTTGAAGGAGTTGATGTTTTGTTCAACTTAGGTATCCTCAACTGAGATGTTTGTTCCGGTTGAAGGAGTTGATGTTTTGTTCAACTCTCAGATTCCAACCGAGATGGTTTATTCTGGTTGAAGGAGTTGATGTTTTGTTCAACTCGCAGATTCCAACCGAGATGGTTTGTTCCAGTTGAAGGAGTTGATGTTTTGTTCAACTCTCAGATTTTAACCGAGATGGTTTATTCCGGTTGAAGGAGTTAATGTTTTGTTCAACTCGCAGATTCCAACCGAGATGGTTTATTCTGGTTGAAGGAGTTGAAGATTTGTTCAACTACGTGATTCAAACCGAGATGTTTTTGTTCAATTCTCAGATTCCAACCGAGATGGTTTATTCCGGTTGAAGGAGTTGAAGATTTGTTCAACTACATGATTCAAACCGAGATGTTTTTGTTCGGCCGAAGTTATGAGACTTAAGTACCGTACAAACACTTGATGAAATTGTGCTTTTTCATTGATGGAAAATAAGTACAAGAGGTGGGGCAGACAGCCCGGTTACATGCGCAAAGCCAAAAAAAAAAAAAAAAAAGAGAAAAAGAAAGCTAAGCTAAGGGGGATAGGTTGGTGAATTCATCCTTGGTCGCCTCCAAGTTGACCGTTGGAGATGGGTTTCGGACGCCGGTCTCGGTCTGGCCGGGCTGCTCCTGCTCTTGGCTACTTTCTTCCTCGGCATTTGCCTCGGTTTCTTTGGCAAGTTCTTCCTCGGCCTCAGCCTGCAACGCGCTAAAGACGTCGTTGGCATATGGCACAAGGTATACCGGCAGGAAGGCAGGTGGCGGAGAGGTAAATACGTCGGTCTCAGGACCTTGGCCGAGCTGATCGCAGGCAGACTTCCAACCAGCTTTAAAGTAGATGTCTTGGGTGGCGAAGACTTGCTTTTTGTAGCTGTCTTCAGCCTCCTTAAAGCCGGCGTTATTGGCATCCTCAAGTTCTTTCTCATTAGACTTCTTCAAGGCGTCCAGCTCGGCCTGGAGCTCGTCCCTCTTTTTCTCGGCGTCGCCAAGTTGGCCGAGCAACCTGCTGTTGTCGGCATTGGCAATTTCGAGTGAAGACTTTGCTCGGCCAAGCTCGGTTTGAAGACTTTGGACCTGGCTGGCAGTGTCATTCGCCTTCTGCCGCAGTCGATGGATGCGCTCCATGACCAAGTGTTGCTTCTGGATGGCCTGCAAGAAGAAAGTTTGATTAGAGAGGAAGCCGTGCAAACACTTGTGAAGATTTGAGTAGAAATTTGGGACTCTTACCCTGGTCATGGATTTCACTGCGGACTTTACCAACCGGGTGTCAGGGACGTGATCGCTGCCAACCACGTCACTCGGTAGGAGAAGGGCTTTGGATAGGTCAAAGGCGAGCAGGTGCTCTTTATCGCCCTTGACAGAAGCGGTAGCCGGGATGTCTTTACCCCGGTGCCTGAGTTGCGGTCGCCATGCCGGCGTTGGGTCGACAGTCACAGCGGGTTGCTCGGTAGTTAGCTCCGCAACCAGCTCGGCAGATGGGTCTGCGCGAGGTCTTTTCCCAGCCGGCGGGTTTCTTGGCCGGCTTGACCGGCGGCTGGAGACGCCAACGCCACCACGGCACCGCTTGATTGCCCGGCGGCTGGAGAGCGGGTGATGATGCTCGGTATCTCGGATGAAGTTGCTGTGAGGAGGTTCTTGATGCGGCTTCGTTTTGCCATCTCTTGCTCTTCGGTCAACCGGATCAGGGGCACGTCTGGTAGGGTTGGGTCTGGAGGAGGTGATGGAGCACGGAGAAAGTCTGTGACCTTACTCCAGCATGGAGCTAAGTACCGATATGTTGGAGTGTAACCGAGCAGCTCGTTGCAATCCCGGTGGCGGTAGCGGAGCACGGTCCGGATGGCTTTTACGTTGGGATATTGGTAGTTGGCTTGCAGGGCTTGGATTGCTGCAAAGGAAACAAGAAAAATGGTTAAGTACAGAATGTTGAAAAAAGACAACCAACCGAGCAAGTTAGCGCGGCTTACATGTTTCACCAAAATTCTTGCTAATTGACCAGCCCGGTACGTCGATAGTTTCATAGTTGCCAGACACCCAAAAAAAGTCATCGTCATGTAAGTCCTTATCTGGGGTGCTGGTCACTATTTTTCTTTGCCCAGTCGAATTTTTAAATAATAGGCGAAGCCATCGCCGGTGTGCCCAAGGGTATATTGTCGTAGTATCTCGGCTAAACCTAAGTTGGTGCCTAGCCGGTTGTTTAGCTTGTGTACGCCATTGATAATGTGATATGTGTTGGTTGATACTTGTGTGAGTGCAAGCCTGGTCCGGCGTAGAAATTCGGTCATCAATGGGTTGATCGGGAAGCGGAGGCCTTCTTCAATGATGGACAGCACGGTAAAGGGGCATTAATCTAATCTGCCCCAGGGGGTTATCTCAAACTCGGCGAGCTCTAAGTGAACATCGGCCGGGATGCCGTACTCCTCCCGGAACGCGGCCAGGGCAGCCGGAGTGTCGACAAGGAAACGAAATTTCCCCATGTGTGGTCGACTAATTTACCTCGGTTAAAGAGGTTTGGCACAGACTGGGGATTGGTGGCTGCTCGGTCCTTGAGAGCCTCGGTAACAGTCTGTGGTCCCCTTGGACTCTGCAGGAAAAGGATGGCAAGTGTAAGAAGGAGCGCGGTCGCGCAAAGCGAGCTTGACCTTAGCTCAGTCATGAAGTATGCCAAACCACCTCGGTCGTAAAGGCTAACCAAGGAGCTCGGCCGCCCAAGCTGACCAGATGTTAGCCCGGTTGGGCGGCCAAGTCCTCTGGCTATCCTGGTTTCTACTAAAGTTGGGACAAACAGTTTATTTGCTCGGTCTGAGTGATTTTTTGGATCAAAGGAGGACCCGGAGCCCGGTCCGCCCTAGATCTTCAATGTTCTTTAGGGAAAATGAAGAACAGCAAGAAGAGTTATGGGTTTGGGATGATTTTGGGTGCCTATGTCCTAAAAACTATGTATTTAGTGCCCTAATATGCGAAATACCAATTGAAATAGCGAAAATGAGGTTCAAAGGACTTACCAGTAGAGGGCAGGGCCTACTTCTTCGAGCACAAATGCAAGGAATGGCAGGGACAAGGTTTAGCAGGGGATGCTTGAGCTCTGAAACGTCGAGGGCTTGAGGAGAGGCAGTAGGGACGAAATGAGGAAGAGGGGGGCGTGTATATAGACCCTAGGGCCGCCAAAAATTTGAAATGCCAACAGACGCGTTGGTTGGCTGCTCGAGGGCCAATAAGAGAACGACACGTGTCCCCCATTAATGCAACGTCAGAATTGAAGAGACATGAAGGTCAGATGAGGCGACGACCGAGCAAGTCAAGAGACAGGATAATGAATCGAGCAGTCGACCGAGCAAGTTTTGAAGGCAGTCATGTCGACTAGCCCGGTCACATTTTGCAAACCGAGGACCGAGGAAGTGTTACCCCGGTCGGAATAAGTAATCCCAGTCACGCTTGCGCAGACAGAATTAAGAGGCAATTGAGAGGGAGATTTATGGTCTGGGATTGGGCCGGACATATTTGGACCGGATAAGGTTGGGCCGAAGTAGTGCGGCCCTATCCTGAAATGATCTGCTCAATTAAGGCAAGGTGTGGTTGGACCGAGCTACTTGACTTCATGATGTAGAAGCCGGTCGATTGAGATATCCGACGCCAGGCAAAGCATGGGTGTTCTGCGGTTCATGGGTTTGCTCGGCAGGAAGGCCGACGGTAAACCAGTATGAGTTGTCCCGAGCTTGGCTATGCTGGAATGCAGCCGAGCTCGGTCCTCCTTGAGCTAGGCTATGAGAACACTTAGGCGTAAAGTGCAGCATGGCAGTTGATAGCCGAGATGATGTAGCCCGGCTGCCGAGCTCCCAGTAGTGTGGGCTGGTAGTTGGGTTAGGTGATGTTCAGCAAGATTTGTGATGACAGATGGGATAGCTATACCACGTGTCGAGAGATTACTAGGAGCAGATTTGGGGCGCAGAGGATATATAAGCATGTCTGCGCCCCTCATACGGGGATGGACATCTTTTGGGTAAGGGAAATACTTACACACAACACTCTCCTCTCTCTCTCTCTCTCTCCATCCCAAGGTGTGTGCTAACTTGATCGTCGAAGGGTTTTTCGGCCACACACCGCCGGTAGCTCACCGCCGTTGTCCTCGCAGGTGATCGGATAGAGACGGAGTTTGGAAGAAAGGAGTACGGGCTCGCCGGAATATTTGTCCCCCGTACAAATATCATAACATAAAACTCATTAAGGGCCATTTGGGAAGCAAAAAAATATAACTTTTAACCTATTTTGAATCACATCTTCTCTCACATTTTCTACACAAAAAGATATAAAAAAAAGTAAAAAAATCAACTTTTAACCAATTTCTCAAATCACCCCTAAATATGTTGCGTTGAATTCATCCATATAAGAAATTTGATAAAAAATTTAATAATTTATTTGAATCCATACTATTTTCCAAAATTAAATTAACAGAGGAATGTACTTGAGCTCAGGGACCATCTAGCCTTTTGATTTTGGTTGCATATGAAAAAATGTTTAAAAAATTATTCAAAAGTATATTGACAGACTACAACTATTTTAAGTGTAATATATATTCCGTTAAATTTAAATTTATGTAATCCACTTCATTTTCAGAATTAAATTCGAAGTACAAATTCACACTCCATAAAATTTTCCTCAATCTTTGAAGTTTCTGTCTCTTGTCTTTCTCTTTTAGTAGATACAATAGTTTAGTACCATTTTTACCAAATTGTATTCATTCTTGTTTGGTTGAATTTTAAATTTTGTTTTTTAGTTTTATTTTTTAATATAAGTTAAAAATTAATTTTGAAAAAAATAAAAAAAAATAAAAACACTCATCGTTTCTACATGATTTTTCCCCTTTTTTGTGACAAATCTTTAATAAAAAACATGAAAATAATTTTTATTTATTTTTGTCAAATTAGTTTCTAATTTTGACAAATAAAAAAAAAATCTGAAAACTCAAGTGACATGCATGTCTCATTTACTCTTCCTCATAATTTATAAGTTTACGACCTTATTAAACTGAGTCATCGTTTGGCATTGACTTTTTTATTTAGTTTTTTTAAGTTGAGACTTTTTTAGCTTGGTACTAAAAAGTTTATTTGGTTTGATTTTTTTGACTTTTGTAAGAGAAAAAGTGAAATAATTATAGTTTGGATATGACATTTTGTCTTATTGATTCATTTAATCTATTTTGTCTTTTATACTTTTTTTTAGCCCAACTAAGTTAGCCAAATGGAGGCTAATATATACATATACTTCGGCAATTACTCAAAAGCTAAAGTTAATAGTATAGATTTATAAATTTAATGTGATATTGGAGTACATTAAAATTAATGTGATCTGTATATTTTATTTTGTGACCACTTTTTCATGTGTGTAGCATTATTGATTAAATTGTCAGTAATATTATATAAAACAAATTTTATACTGATATGATTAAATTGTGGACTTTGTATTTCAAAATAGATAAGCGATTAAAACGTTTTTAATAGCAAATCTACTGTTACATTATTTGGATTTGAAAAAATTAGTAAAACATCTCTCTCTTTAAATTTTATGTAGTAGGTGAGGTCCAAGATAATTTTTTTTTATTAGCTAAGGTCGCTCGATAAAATTTCTTTGCATCAGGATCGAAATTTTTCTGAGTCAAATTTTCTCTGTGAAAATGTTGAGAAATCTTAACTATTATAAAAATATTGTATGTCTTTTATTTTATAAAATTTTAATATCATGAATCTTAAAAAAAAAAAAAATCTCCTTTATATTTTGGTGAGAAATATTGTTTTTTTTTTTGAAAGAATAGTTTCTCAGTTCAAAATGAAATTGTGGGGTTGCTGTGGTGGTCCAAAAGTTATCTACACTACTATGCAAAACCATTTTTGGGGACCATTCTCTTCTTGCTTTTCGTAACCCAATAGGATCCAATGAATATTCAATGGACAAGGTGAAAAATATGCAAAACATGCAACTAGAAAATTCATACAATTTTTTATTTCATTTTTATATGAACAAAAAATTTACAAAAAATTCATATATATGACTTAGTTTTGAATTTTTCACTTTATAACAAAAAAAAATAATTAAAATGACTTATATTTTTAATAATATTATTGTTATATGTTTTTTATTATAAATTTTGTATAAAAAATGTGTCCGCACGTCATTTCTCTTTTTTGAATTATACATGAAATAGTCATTTCAATTCCTTGCTTCAAAAGTCAACTATATTAGATAGCTCATGTTTTATATGGGGTTTTATGTGCATTGCATGGTCAAATGAATTATGGGTGAAATATTAATAAATTTTAAAATATGATTTTTTTTTTTATGAATTTAAAGATTTTATTAAAATAAAAATTATATAAAAGGGTAGTTATTTATATATTTTGGTTTAATTTTTTAGAGATAAAAGTGAGTTTTTCAAATGTAAAATTATACATTTGGACAATTCGCACTATAGAAGTTTTGAATTTTTTCTAATTTAAGAACAAATCTCACATTTGGACAATTTTTTTCTCATTCTATAACAAATCTCACATTACGAATAAAAATGTAATACTATAATGTAACACTCCAACAACGTAACACTCTAATGTAACACACTAAACGTAATAACATAACACAAAAAAAAAAAAAAAAAAAAAAATCTTAGTATACTTTTCTCAAATGTAATACTCCAATCAATATAATCTTAAATGTAACACTCCAATGTAACGTACTCTAATGTAATACACAAAAATATTTTAAAACTCATTAGTGTACTTTTTCCAACGTAACACTCACAATTTGAAATTATATATTTGTCCAAAACTTACTAAGGAATTTTTGTACTTTTTTTGAAATGGTTTGAAGAATCTCACATCCTTTTTTTAAAGTATTAAGTTTAAAGAAAGTACAATAAGAAATTTTTTTTGTATGATCCATACCTGTCACACCAATATTTCCAACCCTATTACAACACCAACATAGACAGAAAATATAAAATAACAAATGATATTTGACATGGCAATCATAAAATCAACTGTGCGTGTGTGATGTTAATGGCGCACAACACACCCACACACCATATCGTACTGACAACTAACACCCAAAAAATCATCACAATAACAACCAAAATCAAAAACGATACACCACCAACACTACGCACATAATAAACGTACAAATGTAAAATACACCAAACAATCGAAATACTCACCTATTACCATACGATGGGTGCGAGCAACACTGGAGCAAACCCAACAAAACACCACCCAAAATGGGTCACACAACCGAATTATGGTCACCACTGAAAAAATAGAAGACAACACACTGAATAACGCCCACACTCTCTCTCAAAACCAATGAAATCAATATTAAACAATCAAAACTCCCTTCCACAACCTTAACATTGCCTTATTCCATCCAAAACTGAATCACACATTTAGGGGAAAAAAATCACGCGAAAGGTATTCATGTAAAATCAAATGGAACCAAAACGCCCTAAATAAAACTCACCAAAAAAATAAGACTAATTGGTTCATAAGAAAACCCTAAGAACTAAATGATTTAACTTTCCTCCATATAGGATTTATGGATAATTTTTTCATGAATTATTTGGGTTTAATTTATTGGTTTTTTTAAGGGTAAATTACAAATACACCCCCTAAGGTTTGCTTCAAATACAACATCCTGTGGATTGAAAAATTACAAATTCCCCCTTGTTAGATTTTTTTATTTAACAGAATTAACTAAAAAAATAAAATTCATAATTGCTCTCCTATATAATAATAAAATTACCTAAATTATTAATTGAAACATATTTCTAACATCATTAAAAACTGTTAATTGACTTGATAATTTATTAATAAAAAGTGCGATTTGTTATGAAATTAAAAATCTCAGTAGGTGGAATGTAATTTTTAAAATCACAGGGAACGATTTGTATTTTAATTAAACCTCAAAGATATATTTGTAATTTATCCTTTTTTAAAAAAAATTGTAAATTAAATAAATAGCGCACAGACAAACTTTATTATCAATTATGATAAAACATAATTATGTTTGGACAAAAGCTTGGTTGCTAACCAAGTGTTTTTCTTTAATGTAAATATTATTTGAATTACTATTTCATTTTTTTTTTTGAGTGTTTGCATTCAAGTAAAATGCTAATATCATTTTTTAAAAAATTTAATTGAAAAAAAGCATTAAAAAAAAAAAAGGGTTTAAGGACCTGCATATGTACAGTTTTTTTTTTTTTTTTTTTTGAACTCATATAGTTCTTTTCTTTGCATTGGCACGTTACACAACAAGCATGATTGTCTTCCTATGGAAGTTTTCATGCTTGCCTATGCTGGGCTTTATTTTTGTGGATTTGATTGGATAGCCCGAGCGTGGAGCCCAGATCTTGGGTTTTGCATCCAAATTGAATGGATTGGTACAAGTCCAAATTTTTGCTGGCCCAAAAAAGTCCACATTCTACCATTTAGGCTCTGTGTTTGGCAACTTGTTTTTTTTTTGAGGGGTTAAAATAGCTAAAAAAGAATAACAATAATAAAAAATTAATAAAAAAGTTAAAACTTTAAAAATTATTATAAAAAATAAACATCTTAATAATTTATGCTTTTCAATATAACAAAAAAATATATTCCCAAGCGCATTAACTTTTTTCCACTTTATAAAAAAATCATACCCCAAATGAGACCTTAGTAAAGACAGAGCACTCCTACAAAGAATCTAGCCTAGGTAACAAAATGTGTTCTATTAGGCCATCTCCAATCTTTCATCAAATTTAATTTGATGAGAAATTACTTAAAACGGTACTCTAACCGTTTCATCAAATCGACATCAAAGGAAGGGAGAATTAAAATTTTCATCAAATAAAGGGAACTTTTGACCTTTCATTAAATTTTGTAGGTGGACATCTGCCTGAACGTCTTCCTGGGCATCTTCCCAAACAACTGGACTCTCTTTATCTAAATGTCAAATTTTACTCATGGTTGGACGTCCGCCCCGTACATCCTCCTGGACAAACCGGTCTTGTAACAAGATCAAATTTAATGAAAAATTTAGTGAAGGATTGAAGATGCTCTTAGTGTTGTTTTTGTTTAATTTTTAAAATTTACACTTCATGTACATTGGGGGAGATCTGTGTTTGTTGTTTTCACAGACATGAAATATATTACAAATTTGAAGCCACTAAATTAAAAGTTAATGATTGAAATTTAAATAACATGAATTTATACCTATTGGTGTCTATTTCTTTTAGGATTTTTAATTTTTTTTTTATAGCCCTTTTTTACTGGAAAATACCTAAAACTTTTCATTTAATTATGAAAAACTGGGCTACATCAACACTGAAATCAAACAAATTAGCCCACCAAAGTAAAAACCTACCTGATATTGGGCCTAGCTTTATTGGGCTGAAATACTTTCCAGTTTGTGGCCCATTTTAGGTCTTCTCTCTGTCTCCATTATTATTAAGCTCTCTCTCTCTCTCTCTCTCTCTCTCTCTCTCCCTACCAAAACAAAGCCCTGAAACCATGGAAGCTGTTGCTAAACTCCACCACCGTCACCAACCACTCCACCTCTCACTCCATCACGACCGTCCATCATTCTCAAAACCCATTTATTCACTCTCCTTCCCAACCCCTCCACCCCCATCATCACTGTCCCTCAAATCATCATCAGCACCACAAACCCCAAAACCCCAATTCACCAAAACCCTAAACCCCTTCTCATTCTCTTTCCTCAAAACCACTCTCATCTCCGCCGTCGCCGCCGCCGCCGTCTTCTCCAACCGCTTCAACCTCAAACCCGTCATCGCCGCCACGCTGCCGCCAGCCGCCGCAGCGGAGGAAGCTGAGAAATCCCTCGAAGACGTTCAAGCCCTTCGGGACTTAATGGAAGCGAAGGTCAACAACGGGAAGGTCGACGAAGCGATTTCAATTGCTGAACAGTTGATGAGACTCGAACCAAACGATATCGAGTGGCCATTGTTGAAAGCTCACATGCATTGCTACAATGGAGAGCTTGAAATGGCGAAATTAGGGTTTAATGAGATACTTGACAAGGACTCTTTGCTGGTGGAGGCTTATCATGGGTTGGTAATGGCTGTGCCGGAGGGCGATTTGGGTTTAGAATTGAAGGAGATTGAGAAGAGGGTTGGGGAGGCAATGGAGATTTGCAAGAGAGAGAAAAAGGAAGAGGTTTTGAGGGATTTTAAGCTTTTGATCGCTCAAATTAGGGTTATTGAAGAGAATTATAGTGATGCATTGAAGGTTTATCAGGAGCTTGTGAATGAAGAGCCTAGGGATTTTAGACCCTATTTGTGTCAAGGGATTATATATACTCTGTTGAGGAAGAAAGATGAAGCAGAGAAGCAGTTTCAGAAGTATAGAATGCTTGTTCCTGAGGGGCATCCATATGCACAATATTTCAATGATAATATGGTTGCAAATAAGGATTTTGGGCAGATGTTGGGAAATGAGAGAGTGGGTTCGAAGAGTTGAGCGAAACCGGTCATCTGTTTTTTTGTTGTTGTGAGACCATGAATCGCGGGTTGGGGCGTAGTGATGGAGGCTTTACCGGCACAGGAAGGTTCCTTTTTTGTAACTCTGATCTGGTCTATTTTTTTTTATCATGTTTTGGATAACATTTTGTTTGTAGAATTGTAATTAGGCTGGTTATATATTGCCAAGAACATAGCAGTTCAATGAAAGTTTTGTGGTTGGTTAAATGGATTCATCGGTATAAAATTTTTTAGCAGGAGATTAATTAGAAAAGGCAATGTATACTGGTTTTCTTTGAAGTGTTTGCATCCCATATGTTGAGATTGAATCAATTTGTGGTTTAAATTGAGTAAATTGGGGATATTTGAATGCTCCTTCAGATTTGATTTGCCTTTTGTTTCTGTATATATGTTCCAACACAGTATCATGCTATTGTCATGCTGTTATACAAAACCCAATAATTTTCACATATGGTAGTTAAATTGTGAAACATTTGCATCTTGTGGCTTGAAAGTTGGTTATATGGCAGTTATATGATAAACAGGTTGATGGATCTTTTTTAATTTGATAACCACGTTCCACAAAGACTGGTTGAGAAATGTCAAGAGCTCCCAAATATACAGACCTGTAGAGTGTTCTACTGAAGCCCAGCTGCATTTTTTTCGTTACCTCTGCTCTTTTCTAAGCCGTCTTATCTTTGCTAGTCAGATTGGTAAGCCCACCTTATCTATTAGAGTATAATATAATTCTCTCCCCAAGATGCAAGTATGTTGGTGACTTGTCATTCTGGAAGAGATTTTATAATTGCAAGTATGTATCTGATTATTGTAATGGGGATTCTTAATGGGCTTGTTTAGTACCAAACCATATATTTGTTTATGCCAATCTTGCTTAGAGGCAAGCAAGTTCCTTATAAAGTGTTTTATTTGAAAAGTGTGGGCAATGGTTAGCTAGTTAGGTTGGCGAAAGATACTTTTTTGGAGGTATGACGATTATTGAGATGGCGGCGGGAGCGGTCGTGGAGTAGGAAGGGGAGAGAGAGAAACCAAAAGAGAGAATAGTTTGGATATGGAGAGCTAGAGCTTTCAAGTCATAAGATGGAGAAGAATGGCGTGCTGTATGCATGGTGGAGATCTTTTATTTATGGGAGGGTCGAGTTGTGGAGGGCAACTCACAGGGTCACGCGCCTTAATATGGAAAAAGTGATTGGTGTCTTCCTCTGCTTGACCTGACAACTTGGAGGTTGCAGCCACTACCGGTAGTGATGCTGAAATCCTCAAAGGCAATAGTTACTCTAGCCATTAAGCCATAGTACTCGAGTAATCTAACGCTAGGGCCATGAGGTCACTCGGGCACCTTATCCTTATGACTGCTGCACCGACCCCAATGGTGTCCTTGGGCCTTCCTCCAAACTTGGTCTAGTTTAAAAGGTTCAATGTGACTTTGGTAATAATCTTGTTTGGTTCGCTAATGGAATCAAAAGTATAGATCATAAGAAACTTGCATTTGGGTGGAAGACCGCTTGGCTTAGCTGAGGAAGAGCTAAGCGCATGTGAGCAAGTGGATATGGTCGCACTTGATAGAGAGCTATTTTGCACAAGCGAGAGAGAATAGAGCATGCCCATGACAACTTTTTTTTTTTTTTTTGAGATTGCGTTAGCCCTAGCCATCACATGTGACAATAGTTTGTTGATTCAGTTGTCAGCTCATGAGTTTGACACAGCAAAATCATATGGTAAAGGTGATCTGGCAGAGTTGTGGCCTGAGCCGCGTGAAAGGTGGATACCATGTACCTACAAAAACAACTAAGTATTATTATTTATTTATTTTGTTGCGTGCCAATATGGCGCAGGCCCTGTAGAGGTCCACTAGACCTTTTAAAAGGTCTTATTAGGAGATGATACTTTGGTAATTTTCATCAAATGACACAACCTAGCGTATGGTGTCCCCTATTTATTTGGTTCTCTTCTAGATACCTCGAGCTTAGTTTCTCAAAAGTTGGGGTTAAAGCCTACTGCAATGCATAAACGAGTCCCATTTTGATGTTAATTATGGTCATTCAAAAGCCATAATTGTGGATTTGGACCCACAACACACTTTAATCAAGACACAATCTTCTTTTACTTTTTCCTTTTATTATTAGCTTTAGGTCAAAATTCTTCAGCTAAGTGGCTCCATTCTCTACAGAGAAGAACCTTCTTTTCCCCTTTTTCTGTGGCATATTGTGTAGTGCCATCTATTAACTATGCATTTTTTTTCCCCTTCTCTCGAATGGTATGTGATAATTTATAAATATTGTGAAAATTTGTACATTCTATCAAAAAACACACAGGTGTATAAGCATATAATGAAATTCAACAATCATAAAAACCACTCATCTACTGTTGGGGAATCAAATTCAGAACCCAACAATGAAGATGGTAATACTCAACCGGATGTTGCTAAACCGCAGCTCAAATTTAACTATTAGGCTGTGACAGATAATCCCTATGAATTGTTAGGTAATTAAGGATAAATGTATATGTAATTTTTTTTTAAATGTTTTAATTTTTTACAATTAGGAGAAGAACAAGGGAAGATGAAGCTGCATCTCTTAGCAATAAAAGTTGAATTCAAACATCACATTTGGTAAATGCTTGAAATTTGGGGATATTGATTTGGAATTGTTTGCTTTGATTTAATTAGGTCCTACGTACAATGGTTGACAATGAGACTGGTTCTTTTGTTGGATCCTAGTGTGTTTGAAGTTTTGTCCTGATTAATCTCTATGTACAATGGTTGACAATGAGACTGGTTCTTTTGTTGGATCACTAGTGTGTTTGAAGTTTTGTCCTGATTAATCTCTATGTACATGTCTTTCTGTCTCAAGTAATTATCGGGTTCAAGTCTTGTGGTGGCTTCTACAGGAGTAGGAAATGAAATTTCTGTTTGTTGATCGAACTTTTGAGGTTTCAATCCATGATTGTTAAAGCCACAACAGAAAGGTAGCATTTAGGATTAAAGACATGTTTGGAATAGATAGATTATTTTCAACCTGCAACCGTATGCTAGAATACAATATCCTGAAGTCGATGGCCATTCATAAACGCAGTATTTACTTGGGCTCTTTGACATGCTTTAGTAATCAGACATTGGGTCCCTTGTCTGAAAATCAATCAAGAAATAACATAAACCATATAATAATAACATATGATTATGCATAACTGTGATTCAATGGACAATCCAGCTACCTTTAATTTACTTCATGAGAGATATTGCAGTTATGGAGACAACAATGATTGTTTTTTTGTTATAATAAACCCTTTTCTTTGGTCCATGCACACTGAAACAGAGGAGTCAGTGCCAGGCCAATCATAGAAAATATGGGAATGGATAGTGGTATTTTGACTCCAGAAAATATAAATATCTTCTGTGCATGTATATATTTATGCTATTGTATAAAAAAAAAAAATTTATACTACCTTTCTTGAAATTGTGGATAGCAATAAGGCGAGTTTGTTTCTTTTTTAATTATGCTTTCATTAAAGGGGTCTATTTCGTACAAAATTAGACGAAAAATAGGTATGAATCTAAAATGTCGGCTTGAATATATCGGCTTTGTTTAGTTTGTTTTTGAGAAATAAATTTTAAAAAATTTTGTTTGGTTTAGTAATTTTGGAAAAAAATTTCCAAAATTACTTTCTATCTCCTACGCATCAATCAATTATTTTTTCTCTCTTCTCTCCTTTTCAATCACTTTTTTTCTCACATACATTTACTCAACTACAACAAATATCAAATCATTCCAAACTCTTACACTCAAAAACTATTTTAAAATATACAACCAAATAAATAAAAAAAAATTCTAAACTCTTTTCTCAATTTTTTTTTAAAAAATTTATCTTTCAAAACCAAATCAAACCAAACACACCTGTAGTGTTCCGTCGTTGCCCGTATCATATTGAGGGTAGGACAAATTGGGGCCGGCTAGGGACAGAGACAGGACGAGTTAATTTTTTATCTTTAAAAAATGAGAATGCTAATAAAAATTAAAAATAATATGTTTTATAATAGATAATGATTTAGGATTAATGAGAATTAAAAGATATAAGATAAGAAATAAATGAGTGAAAAAAATATTTTAATCTTATTAAAATTGAAAATTTTAAACTACATGCATTATATATATAAAAAAAATATATGTTTAATTATATTTAATCGGGGTAAAGGGTGGGAGAGCAAAATCCATTTCCACTTCACTTCCTCATTGAGGTAGCAAAAATCTACATGGGACTTAAAGGGGGATCTGGGGACAGAGAGGAGTCGGAGAAAATTGTTCGCCTTGTTTGGTTTGTTTTTGAGAGAGTAATTTTAGAGAAAATTTTTTTTTTGAGCTTTTGTTTGGTTTAGTGATTTTGGAAAAAAAAAATTTCAAAATCACTTTCTCTCTCCTACACATCAATTAATTACTTTTTTTTTCTCCTTTCTTCTTCTCAATCACTTTTTCTCTCATGTATATCTATTCAACTATAACAAAATATCAAATCATCCCAAATTTCTATATTCCAAAACAATTTCTAGAATATACAATCAAACAAACTAAAAAAAATTCCAAACTCTCTCCTCAATTTTTTTTTGAAAATTTATCTCTTAAAACTAAACCAAACACACCTGTCACGTCCTACTTGAAGTAGAGAAATATTAGTAGACTTGAAGTAGAGAAATATTAGTAGAAGTAGAACAATAGTTGTCAAGGTATCTTTCATCAAATATTGAGATTACGCCATAGTTGTAGATAGTT
>JAPPVO010006319.1:0-23866 GCA_030407325.1 Camellia japonica | reverse complement strand
TCCATCTCTGCTGCCATTCTCTGGATGACAGTGTCTTGGTCCCTTAACTTGTGCTTCAAACGTCTAGCGTGCGATTCTCTTCGCCGCCGGTGTCCGTCTGGGTTCCGTGAATGACCAAAACTTCTGGCGCGCTTATCTCGCACATCTCTCGAATGTCCTCCTGGGGAAGTCTCCAGGTCCGCCATGTTCTGAACGGCGGGGAGTCCGTCTCTCCGTCTGGCTGATTCCGGGGTAACACCGTCAATGACAGACAACGGTATTTCGTCGTTGTTCGCCATTGAAAGCGATCGGATGAGCTTGGAAGATAAGGTTTTGTCTGTTGAACCTTCCCACAGACGGCGCCAATTGTATGGGGAGGAAATGTTCGTCACTGTCCGTACTCCTTTCGTTCAAGCTTCTTGTCTATCCTATCGACCTGCGAGCACAACGGCGGTGTGTTGCCGAAAAACCCCTCCGACGGTCAAGTTAGCACATCCTAAAGAAGAGAGAGGAAGAGAGAGATATAGCACAATGAGTGTTTCTCACCAAATGATGTCCTCTCCAGCATGGGGCGCGCAGTCATGCTTATATACTTTTTGCGCTCAACTCTGCGCCCATTAGTCTCTTGACACGTGGAGCTACTCTCCCATCTGTCAGCACAAATCCAGCGAACACCACCTAACCAACCCGCCAGACAACATTAGCGGGAACTCGGTAGCCAGGCGACATCACCTCGGCCTCACACGACCGTGCTGCGTAACGAGTCCAAGTACTCCACTTGCCGAGCTCCATAGCAACCGAGCTCAGTAGCATTCTGGCAGAGCCGAATTCAAGATCGGTCGAGCCGGTAAACAGAAGGCCTTTCCCGCCGAGCTAAACGTGCAAACCATGGAACCCGGGGTAGCCGACGATCACCTCGGCCAAATTAGCTTGGTCCAAACATGGGAGCTGGACCTCGTGCCTGGGCCTCGACCGAGCGAGACCAACTCCGGGGAAGCCCAAGTTAGCTCGGCCTGAACAGGGGGCCCGAGCCTCGACCGGGCAAAACCCACTCTGAACAGGCCCAAGTTAGCTCGGCCCAAACATGCTCGGCCCTATCCTGTCCGGCTTCTACCACGGCTCAAAGCCAGATTATAAATCTCCCTCTCAATTATCATGTATCAGTAGAATGTGTTTACACGGGAATATATCCCCTTTCTGTTGGTGACGTGCCTAACTACGAAAAACCAAAAACTACATAAAAAACCCTTTTCGAAAAAGAAAAAAGGTGAAACAAATAAGAAAAAAAAAAAAAAAAACTAATACAGAAATTATCATGTGCGACGTCAATTAAAAACATAAAAACACAAGTTCAAAACAACAAAAAAAAAAAACACACCTCATTTTTTGTCATGTGTCACGGCAATATATGATTTTTCACATCATTTTAAATAAATGACATAAAAAAAACGTTTTTCCAAATAAATAAAACACATGAAAACCCATTTTCGAAATATAAAAACAAATTAAGCTGTACAAATTAAAAAATGACAAAAAACGTAAATAAAAAAAATAACGAGAAAAATACGCCTCATTCAAAAATATTTAAAAAAAAAACATAAAAAGGAAAATTACCATTCGCGACGTAATTTAGAAATAAATAAAACACATGAAAACTCGTTTTTGAGAAATAAAAAAAAGTTATTGTATATCAATAAAAAAAAAAAAGGAAAAAACATAAATTAAAGAACAATAACTAATTAATGTATAAAAAAAGAAAAATGACAAAAAAAATAAATTTTAAAAAAAATGTTCAAACAAAAACATAAAAAGGAAAATTACCATTCGCGACGTAATTTAGAAATAAATAAAACACATGAAAACTCATTTTTGAAAAATAAAAAAGTTTTATTGTATATCAATAAAAAAAAAAAGGAAAAAAACATAAATTAAAGAATAAGAACTAATTAATGTATAAAAAAAGAAAAATGACAAAAAAAATAAATTTAAAAAAAAAATCAAAATACGCCAAATCCAAACCCAAAAGAAAAAAAAAAAAAAATGTTCAAACAATTTCGGTCCAATTACGTCGCTGACGTGGACCATTCAAAGGTGAGTTGCCATGTAAAACACATGTCAAGGGCAGTTTGGTAATTTATTATAAAGACACCTCACCAAAAAGTTAAAAAGTCAATAAAGTTAAAAAGTCCTTTCTAAACCAGGCTTTTTAGCCCCAGGCTAAAATAGCCAAAAAAGTCAAAAAGCCAACACACTTCCCAAACGGAGGCTTTGTCTTTTTTTAGTTTTTTTTAATTCTTTTTAATTTTTCAGTCCATCTTGTTGAGTTGAATTTAAAATTTTAAAATTTTTGAATTTTTTAAAAAAAATTAACTAAAGCCAAAAATAAATAAAAAATAAAGTCACCAAATAAATAATTTCCAGTCCACAATACCCACTGTTGCAAAAAGACCGTGCTACCCTTTAAATTTAGATGTAAACTTCAAAGTAATGGAAGAAATACAGGGGTCTTTTGGGAACACACCAAAAAAGTCAGCTTTTTGGCTTTTTAGTTTTTTTACCCAAAACAATCCAGCTTTTTGCCAAAAAAGTCATTAAAAAAGTCATAAAAATTAACTTTTTACCAACTTCCTAAAACAACACACAGATCCGGAGTCTTTACTATGCTGCCTGCTTCATCAACTTTTTTTTTTAAATTTTTTTATTTTATAAATTCATTTTGTGTTTTTTGTTTGTTTGCATAGTAGTATTTGAAAATCATGTGCAACATTTTTGTTTATTATTTTAGACTTAAATTATTTAAAAAGGGGGAAATTATTAAAAAAAAAAAACAGTTTGCCTCCTATAATAAAATTAAACTTTAAAATTTTAATTTTGTTAATTTAAATCATAATCTTTTGATTTGTTTTTAATCCAAACTATGCACCTATTTTTTTTGTTAAGAAGAACTGATAAAAAAAACTATTTTAGTCATTAAATTTAATATAAATATACATAAAATATTTAAAATATCATTTTTCATTAAGTTTAATAACTAAAATATAATTTTTTGGATTTTGATTAATAAAAATAGGTAAATAGTTTAGATTGAAAATAAATTAAAATATCGGAGTTTAAATTAATAAAATTAAAAATTTTAAGATTTTATTTTGTTAGAAGGATCAAACCATGAATTTTTTGTTTTTGCAATTATTCCAAATAAAAAAAGTTAATATAATATAACCATATTTATAGACATACAAATAAATAAATAAATTTAAATTACCATTCATATTAATTTAACGTACATGTCACAACATATTTTGTAAATAATTTTATATGTATGTATATATAGAAATACACATAAATAATTTAATTAATATTATTATATATATTTATTGAATTAAGGGAGTGCCTATAATCTTTTTGCAAAATGT
Source organism: Camellia japonica (assembly GCA_030407325.1). NCBI lineage: Eukaryota > Viridiplantae > Streptophyta > Magnoliopsida > Ericales > Theaceae > Camellia > Camellia japonica. The sequence continues at coordinate 20,474 of JAPPVO010006319.1, read as the reverse complement.
TAAGGAGTGTTCATATATTTTTGCTAAATGACAAGGGTGTCTGTGATTTAATTAAATGTCAAAGGTGTTTGCAATATAATTTTTAAATGTCAAGAGGTATTTGTGATATATTGAAAATATTTTTTTCCATTGATTTTACTTGATAGATATAGACAAATGGTTTATATAGAAAACAAATCAACAATTTAGGGTTTAAATTGATAAAATTTAAAATTAAAAATGTATTTTGTTATAAGGTTAAACTTTGGAGTTTTTATTTGTTTATTTATTTATAATTTTCCCTAAAAAAATTACAAATAAAAAATATCATATTGGGCCTAAAAAATTTAAGCATATCATAACATTCTCGAATTAGAACAACCTTAAATTACTATGAGTGCTAATTTAAATTAGTTAATTTATATTTATGCAAATATATATAGACATAAAATTATATTATATTAATTTTTTTAATAGTTTAAATCCAAAATAATAAACAAAAACATTGCATGTTATTTTCGAACACAACTCTAACATGCAAAACGTGAGAATAGGTTCTGAAAAAAAAAAAATTGATGAAACGGTGCCGTTTTGGTTAGCATAGCAGGGGTTCACAATGGTGACCCGGATCCGAAAATATTGGGCCATTGAAATGACCGAACAATGAACTACTTTCTTACATTGGGAAATGTTTGGACAGTGATTAATATTGATATCAACTCCGATTGGTAGCTCGAAATATCATAGAGTTGAATGGCTCGAAATTCCAAAACGACGTTGTTTTAGGCTTTTTTTGTATTCTCTTACCGGTAAGAGAATATTTTCGACCCATTCGACCCTTCACTCTCGAGCTACCAGCTATTTTCCTATTGATATATGAGGTCATCTTCAATTTTTGATCAAATGTTTAATTAAATTTAAATTTAATAAAATTAAGATCCAATGCTTTTATCAAATTGATATCAAATGAAAGAAGAACGAAATCTTTTATCAAATTAAGGGAGCTTTTATCATTTATCAAATTTTGTAGGTAGTCGTTGGGCATCATCCTGAACAACTGAGATTTCTTCATCTAAACATAAATTTTTACTCATGGCTGGACGTCTTTCCAGACAATCGGGTTTGTATCAAGATTTGATGAAACTTTTGAATTTATCATTGGAGTATATCGTATCAGATCAAGCTTTTTTTCAAATTTTTATTCAAATTTAATGAAAATTTTGATACAACGTATGTTGGAGATGCTTTAAGTAAACAATTTAAAATAATATATAAAAATATATGAGAGAATAGGTGAAATTGTATTAAGATTTTAATTTTTTTTTAACATCATTTGATCCTTAATGAACATTTAGCAAATGATCAATAGCGAGGCTCTTTTATTTTTAGGGTTCATATGTTTTACAAAAATGTTTGAAACTTCTAAATGAGGAGCTCTAGAGGGAGCTCTAAAAGTGCGCTCCATCTTATGATTTGATATTTTGACTTGTGATGTTACATTTTTTTAATTATTATTATTATTATTTTATATATTTCCATATCACTAGGCATTAGAACTCTAACTTTAATGCTTCCTATCATCACTCTATTTTCTAAAATCTATTATGTGAATTGATTAGTGGTTGTTCGGGTTAGTGATTCATAATTTTTTTTTTTTTTTTTTTAATTATGAAGTTTGTTTATCTTTTACGATATTGTAGATCAAAAAAGAAAAAAAATTGATTAAAAAACAATAATTATATGTGGTGTTTGGCAACTTGGTTTTTAGGTTTTTTTTTGATGTTTTTCATTATAAGACAAATGTTTTATAAAATAAAAAAAAACTAATCTAAACAAAATATCATATCAAATCTCATAATCATTTCACTTTTTCTCTCACAAACATCACATTCAACCACAAAAAAACCCAACTATCTTCCCAAACACAAAAAAAAATTTCTCCAATAATATCTTCCAACTAAAAAACCTACAAAAAAAATCCACTTCCCAAACACCCACATAATTTCATAATATTTGTTTTTTTTAAGGAGTTATTTGGGATGACCTAAATAAGTGTACTTTTTGTCTTTTTATAAAAAGATGTGCACAAAAGTAGAGAGGTGATGTGATAGAAAAAAGATAAAAAGATAAAAAGATAAATTATTTTATATATGTCAAACTTGGTCTAAATAAAATATAAATATGATTTAAAAATAAATTATTCATTTTTTAAAAATAAATATAATAAAATTTATGACTATAATTATCAAATTAATTTAATTTTTTCACAAACGATTTACCTATAGAGCCTATGGTGGGCCCATAGGCTTGACTAGCACCAACCGATCACGTTCTCTTCACTTTTACTGGGAGTTGTTTTTTATATGATTTATAAGTTAATTTTTCTTACTTATTACAAAAAGATAAGTAAAAAAATTGATATATGATATGATTCAAATAAGCCAACAAACTAATAAACAAATATAGTGTTACCAAATGAGTTCTAAGTAATGTCAGTTGGATTTTTTGTTTTTTTAGGAGTAGCGAGTTTTATACTTTATTATTGATTTTTTCATATTTATCTTATTTTGATTCATTTACTTAATTTAAAAAAAAAAAAAAACATCAATCATCCATTTCCAAATCTTTATTTGTTTAAAATAATCTTGTTACATTTATCCAGAGCTCTATCAAAAATCTTATTTACCCGTCAAATAGGTTGTTCTATTGAAGGCATGTGGGCTTTGAAGTTATTTATGTGACACAAACTTGTTTAGACATATATTTATCAAAGTTTTAAAAATTATAGATTGAAAACACTAACTCAACTTTGAAGGTTTGCTTTCAAAATACGACTTTGAATTTGAAAGGGTATTGATTCGTAGCTCGAAAGTTGGGGCTCGAGTGTGGCTCGAGGGGTCATCGTTTTGACCCCCTTTTTTATTTTTTTTATTTTTCCTGTGTTTTTGTTCAATCAGAAACGAAGAGGAGAGAAGAAGAAGAGGGGAGGAGAAGAAGAAGAAGAAGAAGAAGGAGGAAAGGGAGAAGGGAGAAGGGAGAACTGGACAGGAGGGGGCATCAACCAGTGGCGGAGGAGCGGCGGAGGCGCGGTGGAGGCGGTGGTGCTGCGACGAGCTGTGATCGGCGAGGCGGTGGTGCTGCGACTGCGACGATTAGCGGCGGTGGTGTTGCCTCCTCCTCTTTCTCTTCTCCTCTCTTCTTCCTCTCTTCTCTCCCTCTTTCTCCTCTCCTCTTCCCTCTGTTTGTGTAGAGCTCCTTTGCTTGAAAAGGAAAAAAAAAATTCGAGCCGTTTCGAGCCTCTCAGTTTCGAGCTCTGAGTCATTTTCCAATTTGAAAATGTGTTTTAAAGTCATAATTTGAAAATAAATTTTTTTTTTTTTGGTCATACAATATAGTCATTTTTTGAAAATAAAACTTTTGTTTTAGGTCATACAATAAGATATTTTGGGGTTAATAAGTTAAATTATAACGAAATTTGTGGTGACTGCCTTGTCTGAGCCCTGCCGTATTTTTCTAAGTTCTGCCCTCTGAGCTGAGCGAGATGGTCCCCCACAAGCAAGACCACCTGAAATAACTCTAATTTCACCAACGGGTGGAGGTGGATTACCTTGTGGCCGTGGTTGCTGGGGGGGTCGGTCATGGCCCTGGTTTGGTTGAGCTGGCTGCCGCGGTGGGGTGCGTCGGCGATTGTCTCTGTGTGGTTCGGTTCTATGCCATTGCTGAGGGCGGGTGTCTGTGAACCGGCTTAGACGCCCCTGGCGAATGAGGGTCTCCACCTGATCTTTGAGGTTGATGCAGTCGTCAGTATTATGGCCATGGTCTTGGTGGAAACGGCAATATTTGGACTGGTCTTTTCGGTTTGAAGGTTCCGTGGAGGGGGAGGCCATTTGAGGGGGTAGTCCCGTTGGATCTGGTTGAGGACATGTTCCATGGGAGAATTGAGGGGTGTATACCGCTCGAACCGACCGGGCGGTCGGATTGGTGCCGACCGGTCTGCACGAGGGGGTCGGTCTGTATAGCGGGGTGTTTGGCTATGATACTGGGCGTTTCTGGGTTTTGGGGGTCGGGTTTTTAGCTGTTGGATCCTGCCGAGCGGCTAGTGAATCTTCGGCATTCATGTATTTTTGAGCTTTGGAGAGTAGGGCTGCCATTGAGGTGGGGGGGTTTTTAGAGAGGGAGAAAAGGAAATCAGATGACCGCAGACCGGCCATGAAAGCTGTGAGGATGACCTTGTCGTCATTTTCTGCAACTTGCAGGGCTTCGGTGTTGAAGCGAGTAACGAAGCTGCGCAGTGATTCCCCCTCGGTCTGACGAATGTTGAGAAGTTGGGTTGCCGGGCGTCGCTGGCGCTGTGCTCCGATAAAGTGGCTCAGGAAAGAGTCACTGAGATGTTGAAGGGTGGAGACAGAGTCTGGTGGTAACGGGCTGAACCACAGCCGAGCTGACCCCTTTAGTGTCACGGGAAAAGCTCGGCACATGATTTCGTCTAGGAAGGCATGGAGAATCATGAGGGTGCGGTAGGTCTCCAGATGGTCGATCGGGTCTGTCGTACCGTCAAAGGAATCGATTGAAGGCATTTTGAACTTGGGGGGCAGAGGTTTGTCTCGGATGAAGGCAACAAATGGTGAGCTGGCCGTAGTGGAGGGCTTATGCTGGATGTTCTGCATAACCCCTTGGAGCTGGAGTTTCATGGCGCGGAGTTCAGCGTCCCAAAGGGGAATGTTGTCACCACCAGAGGGAGACAGGTGTTGGATGCTGCTGGCCTCTCCCTCTGGGGCTGGTGCTATGATCGATGGGTGCGGGGGTGGAGGTGGTGGATTTATATGTGGGTGAGAAGGTTGCAAACCTCCCAAATTAGGTGGATTGGGTTGTGGGGCAGTATGGCCCAGAGTTCGTTCTGGGTTGGGTAGAATATCTGAAGGTGGTGGTGGAGGAATGGGGAGGGTTCCTTGGAGTAAAGCGTTTATCAGGGCCTGGTTTTGCTCGGCCATACGATTAATGCTGCTGGTAAGCTCGGTGAAATACTGTGGTGGGTTGTTTGGATTGGGAGGGTCGGTTTGATGGTCAGTAGCAGCATTATGATGATACAATTTGTTCCCGGTGGATGAACTGGACCGATCCAAGCTCCTCGAGCCCACGTCCGAGTGGCGAAGGCCACCAGATGACCTGCAAATAAGTTCAATGGGGAACGGGGTAGTCCCCCAGCGAACCCTCCGACGAGCAAGTTAGCAAGTAGGAAAGGAGATGAAGTATGTAGAGAGAGAGTGGAGATAGAAAAGCTTAACCTTCTTCTTGTCTTCCATGCTTGCTTATATCCTTTGGTAATCATTTCACTGTCCCTTCCGACGTGCCCCTCACGCCGAAAGCCTGTGTTGTAGCTTGTCTTGTACAGGGTAAGGTGGCGCTGTTCCGACGGGGAGGTGTTGTCGTAATAAATGCTGTGATGGGCTGCATTAATGGTGATGTATTGTAGCAATAACTTTGCAGATCTTTGTCTGCTGACATGGCCTGTTCTGCACCTGTCCTGTGTCCGACTGCCATTGGTCCTTCATGTCCAGTTGGCCTCCAGCTATCATGGACTTTACCACCCGAGTTATGCAATGGGATCCAAATGGTGGGCTTGGGTCTGTTCACTATGGGCTGTGGCCTTCATGGGCCTAGCTATGTCAAAATTTAAAGTCGTATTTTGAAAACAAATTTTTTTGGGGGGTCATATGATAGGATTTTAGGAGGTTTGTAGGTTATATTATAATGAAAAGATTACAATCATTTTATCGATTACTGAATTTCTAATTTTTTCATTGTTTTAAAAGACAATTTTAAAAACCATTTGAGCAACTGTATTGTCCTTGAAAGCAAAAGTTCACAAAACATGAACTTCATAAGTTGAAAAGTATTTGAATTAGGAAAATATAATTTAAAATCACACGTGTTTAGTTGTTAATTTATTATTATTATTTTTCGAGAACAGGGGCAGTTGTTAAGCTACGTGCGGGGAAGGCATTTAAATTGCATGAGGAAGGCATTTTATGTTTGTCAAAAAAATTAAATAAGTCTTTTTTTTTTTTTTCTTGTTTTTTTGAAGATTGAAAGGGTATATATCAGATATATCTTATAATTATAGAAAAAAAAAATATAATTCCATATTTTCTAAATCATAATTAAAATAAATAAAAAAATTATAATCAAACATAAAAAAGTTATAACCAAATATTTCAAAATAATGACATAACCAAAAAAAAAAAAAATAGTTATAACTAAAAAAGAAAATGATATAATTAAAAGTACATATGGTATGATATGTGTATAATAAAATTTTCCTTTAGGTGAGGTCATTTAAGTTCACCTTAAAAACATAAACTTAAAATCAGGGGTAATTTGGCAAGCTAGTTAAAAGGTAGTTTTTAGCTTTCAACCCATTTTAAGTCACATCACCTCTCACATTTTTTACACAAAAAAAATAAAAATAAAAAAAAAAAAAAAAAAAAAAATCAACTTTTAACCAACTTTGTAAATCACTCCTCAAGCGATACTTCTTAATAACATGATTCAAACAAACAAAAGAATCAATTAGAATCAAACTAGAGTTCAACATGTGAGGAGCAAATCATTGATAAAAGGATTGAACAAACGTAAGGGTAACTCTATAACTATAATAAGATCAAGATATCGCTTTCCCTTTGAACTCCTTTTTTGTTATTTTTAGTTGCCTCAGGAAAGTCCTCTTTCAAGGCTTTATACCAGAAATTTTCCCATTTTACTGTTGTTTTCCATGAGTATATCTTTTCTTTTTGGTTGAAGTATAACTGTTGGCTACATATTTTGTATAGGCCAATCACAGTTCAATACGTGGCAGGATGAGGGTAATACGGGAAGACAATTCAAATCTTCAATCGTAATCATACACGTGGCCATCAATATTGGTTATCATAGATCTGCGTAGTACTGAATCAGTGAAGAGATACAAGATAACATGGCCTTAACGGTTACTCATGTATTTAAATTCAAAATCAAGAGGGAAGCCTAACTGCAGATATGGTATAGTGGAGCTAACTGTGAGGAAACATGATCAGCGATCATGGAGGGATGGTTCGACGGGTAGAAATCCATTTCGACGGTTGTTCTTGAGAAGTATAAATAGCAGAGAAGGCTCCAGAAAAAGGACCAAACTCAGATCCAAAAAACCAGTTTTATCTACTTTATTTTTCCTTCCAGTTTTTACATTTCTTGTTCTTTACATTTCTTGTTCTTTACATTTCTGTACTTCAAATTCTTGCACTGCACTTCGTTCATAGGAGTAGTTTCAAGTAGTTTGTTACTGTAAACCTCTACGAGGCTAATTTGGATCTTTGTAAGTCTTCCATTTTACTTAATGAAATGCTAAAATTGTTCTTCATTTAATCATTGTTTGCTTAATTCTCCTAAACAAAGCCACTAGTAAACGTCCTCTTCATTGAGGTTGAAAGAACTAAAACGCAATCGTCTGATAATTGGTTGGCAATTAATATTCTGTAAGGACTGATTGATCCTTGCTGGCACGCTCAAAATTACAATAATAACATTCGAAAGCCAAAAAAGCCAACATATATTTTTGGCACGCCCGGTTGGACTAATTGAAATGGCTAAACATAGGAGACAAAGAGAAAATGAACGCTTGGAAGAAGGCGTGGAAGAAGAGGTAGAAATACCTAATCCAGAGGATAATATGATAACACATCTTGTAGAAGTACCTGTTTTATCAGAACCTATGGTCGAACAGACTAGCATTTCGGAACAAGTAACCACATGTTCAAAATATTGGACAAGGTCAAGGAATTGGACCATCCACTGTTCCATCTACTCAGCCAATGAATCCATGGGATGGCCTAGTAGATGCCATGGGACAGCAGTTAATGAAAACAATGGAAAGGTGGGCAACATCCTTCATGGATCGAATGAATACCCATCAACCAACAAACACAAGACATATGGAGGAAATTTTAAATGTCCCTCAGCAAAGATTGGCTAGAGATAAGCAACCTATGCAAAATAATGGACATTCTAATGGTCAAACTAGTAACCAAAACTATGAAAGACCATTACCTTAGTTTTCGTATGAACCTCTTTTGAGGCCTGTGACAAATCAAAATACCTCATTACTTAACAGTGAAGCTATGCAAATTGGTGGATCTGGTCCAACACAAGAAAATGGCATAAGGATGTTTCCAAATCCCATATTCGAAACCATACCTGGCACAAGGGGGTTCACTAATCCTTTGTTCGAATTTGTACCTGGGGGTTGGAAGGGTTTCCTGTGACTGGAAGAGACACAACACCTGTTCCAACACCTTTCGCAGGTCCTTTCGCAGGATAGGCTTAGAGAAGTCACCCATACCCTCAACAGCAGCCAGCACCACAGGGACAACCAGTCCCAAATATACCACCCTATGGACCAAGAGGACCTCAGGCACAAGGTTGTCCACCAAATTCTGTGTTTGTTCCTCCAATAGTGGTTCAACAAGCACAAAATATGGTTCGTAGGGACCAAATTGCTGATATTGTTAGGGAGATGTGTGGACCGATGGCTCGGGGGGTTCAAACTCCTGTGTACAGGAAACCATACCCATAATGGGTAGATAGGGTACATGAATACCCAACAGGGTTTAGAATACCAAACTTTGCTATTTTTTTATGGAAATGGAAACCAGTCAACGGTAGAGCATATTGCTAGGTTCCCTGCCCAATGTGGTGAATTTACCAATAATGATTACATGAAGTTAAGACTGTTCCCAAATTCTCTAACTGGGGCAGCTTTTGTATGGTATGTTAACCTTATACCTAGCTCTATCCAAACTTGGCAACAAATGGAGGAGGTGTTTCATGTCCTATTCTTCCAAATGGAGCTAGAAGTTTCCATGGCAGACTTGGCAAGGTTGAGTCAAAGACCTGACGAGAAGGCTGCTCAATTTATTTCCAGATTCAAAAGAGCACGAAACAAATGTAGGATTATCCTACCAGAGCTTGAGTTTGTGAGGTTGGCTCAAAACGGTCTAGAGTTTAGGCTTCGGAAGAAGTTTGACTTAACTGAGTTTAGAGACTTAGTGGAACTGACTTATAAGGTGCCTAGGTATGAAGCATTGCTAGAAGAAGAACAAGATCGAAGTAATGCATCACACAAGATGTATTATAGAGATCCTAATTATGAGATTGATGCAGTAGAGACTGTAGGGAAAGAACCTGTAATCTGTGAAGCATTAATTCATAAAGACACAACAATATACCAGCAGTTTAAAAAGAAAGACCTTTATAGGAAATACTCTTTCGACTTAACCAAGGCAGATGGCATTTTTGATCATTTGCTTGCGGCAAACTTCCTGAAGTTACCAAAAGGAGTCAAAATTCCTTCTCCAGAGGAACTTAAAGAAAAAGTGTATTGTAAATGGCATAATTTTTGGTCTCACTTAACTAAAAACTGTATTATTTTTCGAGACAGGATCCAAGAGTAGATTCGAAAGGGGAGTTTAAAATTCCCAGCTAAAGCAGAAAAGGCCATGGGGATTGACACTAATCCATTCCCAAAAATTGGAGAAGTGGCAGCCAATGTTATTGTGCCAAACTTCCAGAACTTATCCTTGAAAGAATTGGAAGAGGTCAATGTGCAAATGCATGTTGCCAGCCAGACTACTATAAAAAAGATGCTAGAAGTTTACCAGCCGTTGGACAAGGTTTTGCAGACTAGAGGGAAGACTCTGATGAAGAGGCACTGGATGATGATTCTTTAGAGGCAGCTGTCATGCAGAGAATGTGTCCTAGATGCAGGTTGAGCTACAAGTGGTTGAAAGGATTTCCGATTGATGGGAAGCAATATTACAAGGATGTGCTGAGTCGTCCTAAACCAACCAGTGCTTACAACAAAAGGCCATATCCAACTGGTATTAGGTAGCAGCCAATAATGGCTGAGCCAACAGCCACTAGAGTGTACTCCAAGGGCAAGAGACCTCTACATGAATCTAGACCACCCAACTATTACAGAATAGAGGGCAATCATTTAGAGAGGAAACTTGAACTGGGTTCAAGTCATGGGGTCAAAGCCAGAGATTGGCCCCCTAGACTAGCCTCACACAAAAAGGAAAGTGGCCACCTTCATGGAAGGCTTGAATTAGGCCCAAAACAGGCAGTTCGGGCCAGGCAATGGCTTTCACAGCCAGCTTCGAAGCTAGCTTCGAAGTAAGAAAGAGACAGTTCAACAACTGGGCTAATGGGTTCATGGGTACCCGGAATTCTAGATTGGTTTGTCATGCAGAACAAACCTAGGAAAATGTCTACCCAAAGAAATGTTGTTGGAGACCAAGGTAGGATGGTTAAACCTCCTTTGGTGGCTCTAAATAATTGGGTGTTACTTAAGCATCCAAAAACAAAGGAACCAAATATGGTCCCAGTGATTTCTAGGTCCCAAGGGAGGAAGATCCAGCGAAGGTACACTCAGTACCAGAAGAATCTGAAAGAAAGTGGAGAAAGCTCTTCATTGGTCCAGCCAAAGGGCCATGCAGAGGGAGAAAATGAGTTGCAGCAGAGAGCAATTGGCCAAAGTTCATTCCGAACTAAAAGCCAAAGAAAGATCTAGTTTGGCAAGATTGGAAAAGGCTTTGATGGAAAGTGATAGTGAGACAGAGGGAGAAGTTGGCAGAGGCCAAAGGAAGGAGATGGTTGAGGAAGAAATGTTTGAAGCCTTTATGGCTGAACAGACATTTTTGGTCGAAAAACTAGCAGAAACAGACCATTCGAAGGAGGTTATTAGTAATAAAGTGCCAGAATGTAGCATGGAAGATGTTTCTAAAGTAATTGAACAAGTTGGCTAGGAAAAGAAGCAGGTACAGCCAGTCGTCCAATTTGGCTCGTTTCCTCCTGTGTCAGTGAATATAGTGCATATACTACCACAGGAGTTTCAAGCTGAAGATGAAAACCAAGGTCAGGAGATTGACCCAATTCCAGTTTCTAGTGAAGACTCACAAGTAAGTATGGTGCAAGACGAATCCGAAGTGGCCACATCAATGGAAACTGGAGATGAGAGTGAGGAAGATGTGAGTATTAACCTCTCATATCCTTTTGAGTATCCCACGACATCCATGACACAACATGTCAAACCCTTGTATATCAAGGCCTTCTTCGATAGGATACAAATGAACCGGGTATTGGTGGATAATGGGGCAGCAGTAAACTTGCTTCCAAAATCTTCTTTGAAGAAACTAGGAAAGAGGAACCCCAGACTAATCCCAACCAGTACAACCATTGCTGGCTTCGCTAGAGACAAACAGATGGCTCAAGACATTTTGCCCATTAACTTAAGTGTGGGAACCAGGGACTGCATGGCGGCATTCTTCGTTATTGACAATAATCCTAGGTATAATGCTCTACTTGGAAGGGATTGGATTCACACCAACAAATGTGTGCCTTCCTCTTTACATCAGAAGATCATGATGGCTTTGTGTAATGGAGAGACAAAAGAGATCAACGCAGACCCTCAACCCTTCATAGCTTGTGCAGATTTTGCAGAGGCCAAATTGTATACTAAAGGAGTGACACCACTCAGTATACTGAGAAAGACTGATGGATCAGCCGAAGTGACGGCTGATGAGGAATTAGCACACCTAAAGCACTTAGTCTAGGAAAGTGCTGATGAGGAGTTTGTCACCAAGGATGACAATGATGCTTGGTTGTAGGCAAAAAGATAGAACCCAGGAGGCCAGATCTTTGGCTTTGATTAAGTTCTCAGTATTGGACGTAAAATCAATAGTCCAGAAAGTGCAAGAGCAAGAGAAAGAAGCCATGGTAATTGGCTGTAAGCAGGAGTAGCAGCAGGTCAGGTTTCTAACCTTAGATAAGTACTATGCATTGGACATTGAAACAAGAGCTCAGGAGATACAGGAAGAAGAAGCCTTATGGACAAACTTTGTCTATGAGGAGGAGAGCAAAGATGTTGAATCAAAGAAACTGGGAGCAGGACAAAGCAAGGAGATTGCTTCGAAGACAGAAGAAATAAAAAAAGAAGCATCAGTGAGTTCCCAGATGCAAGACCCTTTGGAAGAAGTGAACTTAGGGGAAGGTTCCATACAGCAGCTCACCTACATTAGTGCTTGGTTAAATGCTCTTGACAGGGACCAGTTGTTGGTGGTCTTAAAGAGATATAAAGATTGTTTTGCATGGTCTTATAATGAACTACTAGGATTGGATAGGTCATTAGTAAAACATAGGCTCTTTATGAGGCCTAATTTCAAGCCATACAAACAAAAACCAAGAAGGATGAGTCCTGAAGTGATTCAGAAGGTCAAGGAGGAAATTCTTAGGCTCCTTAAAGTAGGCTTTATTAGGACAGCCAGATATGTTGAATGGCTATCCAATATTGTGCCTGTAATTAAGAAGAATAGTAAAATGAGGGTATGCATCGATTTCAGAAACTTGAATTTAGCAACTCCAAAAGATGAGTACCCTATGCCTATAATAGATTTATTGGTGGATAGTTTAGTAGGGCACAAGATTTTATCAATGATGGATGGGCACTATGGTTATAACCAAATCTGCATTGCAGAAGAGGATATCTACAAGACAACATTTAGATGTCCTGGGAACATTGGTACCTTCGAATGGGTTAAAATGCCATTTGGTCTGAAGAATGCTGGGGCTACATACCAAAGAGCTATGAACACTATTTTTCATGATCTCATTGGAGGATATTTAGAGTGTTACATTGATGACATTGTAGTAAAGTCTCAATCCATGGAGGAACATTTGTTTCACTTGGAAGCAGCTTTTGAAAGAATGAGAAAGTTCAAGTTGAAACTTAATCCTCTCAAATGTGCTTTTGGCGTATCAGCTGGAAACTTCTTGGGCTATGTAGTACACAAGAAGGGAATACAGATTGATCAGAACAAAGCCAAAACTATCATTGAAGCCAAACCTCCCTCAAGTAAGAAAGAATTGCAAAAATTCCTTGGGTAGGTTAATTTTCTTCGAAGATTTATTTCTAATACTGCAGGGAAAACTAAAGTATTTTCTTCCTTATTAAGGTTGAGAGATAAAGAGGAATTTGTGTGGACAACAGAGCATCAAACTACTTTCGAAGGAATCAAAGCTTACTTGGCCAACCCTCCAGTGCTGATGTCATCAAAGAGTGATAAGCCCTTGAAGTTGTATATAGCTGCAGCAGAAGATTCGCTGGGAGTTTTCTTAGCCCAGGACAATGAAGAAGGCAAAGAACGAGCAGTTTATTACCTTAGTAGGTTTCTAAATTCTTGTGAATGTAAATATTCAGCTGTAGAAAAGCTGTGCCTTGCATTGTATTTTGCTATAATGAGATTAAGATACTATCTTTTGCCTACAACTGTCTTGGTAATTGCAACCACAAATTTGGTTAAATATATGTTATCTAGACCTATGTTGAGAGGAAGAATTGACAAATGGGTACTAGTTTTGTCAAAATTTCATCTAGAATATGTCCCCCAAAATGCAGTAAAAGGACAAGTTTTAGCTAATTTCTTGGCAGACCATCCATGTCAAATGGAAAGCCAAGAGATAATGGAACTTGGTATGGTTGGTGTTGAACCATGGCAAATGTGGTTTGATGGATCAAAAGCCAATGGTCTAACTGGAATTGGTGTGGTGATTAAGTCACCACAAGGGGTAGAAACCACACATGGTTTCAGAGTGGATGAAATTACTTGTTCCAATAATTAAGCTGAATATGAAGCTTTAATAATGGGACTGGAACTACTTATTGAATTACAAGCTCATGCAGTTGATATATTTAGAGATTCTTAATTAGTGGTTAACTAGGTGAAAGGAATTTTCAAATGTCAAAGTGTAAGCATGTTGCCATACTATGTTGTTACATTAAATTTGCTTTCTCAATTTCAGATAGCAAATGTAACTTATGTCCCAAGATTCTTAAATAATAAAGCTAATGATGTTGCTCAGAAAGTTTCGAATTTCAAGAGAAGGGATAACACTCAAAGGAACATAAGCCAAACAACATATCAAAAAGTAATACCACCCTTGAATAAAAGGAATATGATCTTAGAAGTTAATCATAATGACTTACAAGAACAAGATTGGAGGTATCCGATAATGCAGTATCTAGTTGGCTCATCTTCAAAAGCCACCAGAAAAATCAAATTGCAATCTATGCAATACATAATGTATGGTAATGCTCACTACAAAAGGGAGGTAGATGGGTTATTATTGGAATGTTTAAGCCCAAATGAAGCATTAATAGCCATGATTGAGGTTCATGAAGTCATCTGTGGTGCTCATCAGCCTGGTGTAAAGATGAGATGGATATTTCGAAGACATTCTTACTATTGGCTAACCATCCTTAAGGATTGCATAGAATATGCTAGAGGTTGCCAGGCATGCCAAAAGCATGGCACTATAAGACATGTACCCATAATTGATCTGCATGCGGTTGTGAAACCTTGGCCGTTTAGAGGATAAGCTATGGATATGATAGGGAAAATAAATCCACCCTTTTCGAAGCATCATTGTTTCATCTTAGTGGCCACAGATTACTTCACTAAGTAGGTCGAAGCTAAGCCATATAAGGCTGTAGACCAGACTGAAGTTATTGGGTTCATTAAAGATCTGATCCACAGATTTGGCATCCCACAGACTATAATTGTTGATAATGAGACTGTATTTGATAGGAAAATGGTAAAGTCTTTTGTGGCAGAGTTTGGAATTAGCCTTGTTAATTTTACCCCCTATTATGCACAAGCCAATGGTCAGGCGGAATTATCCAATAAATTTTTGAAAAAAGGAATACAGAAAGTTGTGGAAGACAATCCCAGGGATTGACATAACTTGCTGTTGGATGTATTATGGGCTTATAGGACTTCTCCAAGGTCAAGTACATGAATCACTCCTTATGCTTTAGTATATGGGCATGATGCAGTACTACCTGTGAAAATTAATGTTAAGTCCTTGAGGGTGAGAAGCCAGGATTAGTTAAATCTTGAGCAGTACCATCAGAGTATGTGCTTGGAATTAGAAAGTATAGATGAAGTTAGAATTCTGGCATTAAATAGCATTCTTTTTTCAAAAGAAGAAAAGCAGCCAAAAACTATAATAAGAAAGTCAAACACATTAGCTTTGATGAAGGTGATTTGGCAAATGGTCACCTAACTGGGAAGGACCATATCAAGTTCATAGAATCTTGCCTTTGGGAGCATATCATTTGAAAAATTTGAATGGATATGTACATCTCAAGAAGATTAATGGCAGATATTTGAAGCCTTATGTAGACGTCCCCGAACGTTACGGGAAAAATCCTGTTTTGTTCATTGGGCTTACTGCAGTTCGGACTCAAGTGTCACGGTTCTGAATCTAATCCCGCAAAGTGCAATGCGAGACCGATAAATCACCAAAGAGTCCAAATCCGGCAAATCGTTTTAAAAAATAGATTTTTAGAAATGAGTGCCAAACATGGACTGCTTTGCCAGATACAGAGTCGCCACCTAAATATTTTGTTTTGGGGGAATTTAGGAAACTCTGACTCGTGCCTAAGGCCACGTGTCCGTCATTACCAAAGTTGCCTCGGCTCGGGAACTTGGGTACAATTGGAGAAGGTCAGCTATCACTACAACAAAATGGTTCTTTAATGACAAAATTACTTCGTCTCCAATAGTGAAATTTTCGTCACCAAATTGATCTGTGACGAAATAATTTCGTCACCACGTTCGTCATCAATTCGTCGTCACTAAAAGTACCTGATGACGAAAATTTATTTTGTCACCTATTATTGGTATTTGGTGACGAAATATTTCGTCACGAAATGTTAAATATTTTGTCACCTATAACGTTTATTTCGTCACTAAAATTAAATAAAATTTTATTATATTTGTTTTGGGTGACAAAATATTTCGTCATTAAAAATAGTGATAGAGTTTTTAGTGACGAAAATATCTTCACCAAAAGATGGAAGAAAAAGACCTTCAGTGACGAAAACTTTTGTCAACAAATATTTTAATTTAGTGATGAAATAGTGAATATGTGTGACGAAAATATTTGTTGGAATTAGAAAGTTTTAGTGCCAATTTTTTTTCGTCGCCAATAATAAATAAATTTTAAAAATTGGGTTGGAGGGTTATATATGCAATTTATATATTTTTTTCAATAAACAATACCTGTACGTTTTAATAATCTATTAAATAAAATATCTAATACAAATCAATATAAAATTAAACTATTCATTATCATGAAACAACCCAAGCAAAATACATGTCTCATAGTATAAAGAAATTAATATATAACATCCAAACTATAACATCTATTCTAATAAAATCAAAAACTACAATACAATCAAAATAACTTGTGCATTTTAATAACCTGCTGAATATAATACCCATTACAAATCATTACAAAAACCTATTCATTTAGTAATATCAACAAAAACTTGTTCTTTTAATCTATTCAACAAAATATCAACAAAAAGATAAAATTCATCACAATATAATTATAACCCACAACATAGTCAAAATACATGTTTTGTAATATCAACAAAAAGTACAATTACACTGTGATGGATGTGTCTGGTAATATTAACAAAAAAAAACTCTTGCTATGTAGGTTACCAAATTCGTTCATCTCCAATCTGCCATTTAAAAAAGAAAAAAAAAAAACGACGACAACAACAAAAGGTTAAAGTAACCATTCACTAAATATGTTAGTATGCAACCTAGAAGAGAGAGAATAAAAATTTCAAAATAAATTTGAAACCAAATTTTACCGTGCTTTGCTTCCTCTCTGACTTTTGAAACCTTGCAATTTGTTCATTTTGCTGTGCTATTTGCCTGTTCATATATGAGCACCCCCGCTCGCCGATCAAAGATCGGCCACTATTAAACATGATATCTTGCTTTTGAAAACACATGTGTTCTTATTCCGGTTATCAGTCTAGAGTTTACTACGTGATGCGCACAGCATACAAGTATAGACTAGATCGCCTAAATTGGAACAAAGCATCGCATATCCGTTTGTTTGGAAAACGGTTTGAGGTTTGCTACTCGCAAGTAGGCTAAATACGGATTTCAATGAATTGTCCCAATTCAAGCAATCCAACCTTCACTCACAGGCATTCAGACAGTTATATCACATAAGCAAATAGCTTCATGGCAAGCATGCTGTCATGGTAATCACTCACACTCATGCAAGATGCTAAAACATAAAAGCTTACCGAGTACTCCAAGCCAAAACAGGGAACTGGTTAGAAATCATGCATGATCTTAGTTTATGTTGGAATGGCTAATGCAACGCATGCAAAATGCGACTAAAATAGGCTCGGCTAATCTAAGATGGCATATGAAATGCGACAAGTTGATACACGTATTCAAGTTGGGATTGAAATACTGTGCAATTAGTATGATGCGCCGAGCTCGGTGCATGCAAGACAGATGAATGAATACAAACATGTGAGCATAAAGATGCTAATTGAAACATGCCCTAAACTAACCATCATAAGCTAGTAAATAAAAGGGAGAAAGACGTGGGGTTGGAATACATGCACACACGCACGCACACTTATTACAATTGTACCCTCTCGGCGGAGGGTCCAAAAGAATAATACAAACCAAATAAATAATTAATTACTCTAGCTAATTAATTATTACAGACCCTTAATTAATTAACAAATTAATTTCAAAATAAACTAAGTATGAAATTCAAAAGGCCGCCGTAGCTCCACCTCGAAATGATTGGATGATGCATGCTTGATTCCCCTGTTGCCTCTGTTTGTACTGTTCTGCACCTCTGAGAATTGTGAAAATCCTAAGGTTGCTTCTGAACCACTCCCTGAGCACTTTGGGATACCACCGGCCAAGATAAAACACCACCGGCCATGGAAATATGGTCATCGACCAAAAATGGGATCACCGGCTTGATTTTGGTAGTCGGCCGGCATTGAAAGTGGCCGACTGACTGACCATTTATTCCTGCAGAACACTGGTTTTGCTGCAGTAGAGGACAGACAGTGCATGGCAAGGCGTTTACGAGACAATGTATGCACGACCACCCTCCCAATTATACTAAGAACTCAAGGGAGTATGGCTCTCGACCCTCGGGTCACCAATCACGCATTTCGATGCATGATGGCCAAAGATGTCAAGTGTGCAAATCAATGTGAATGAATGCAACAAAACAAATGAATGATACACACTCTATCATGTTGAATCAAGAGTGTCGGCGACCGAGGATTGAGGTACGTTTCGTCACTTCAAGTACGAACGTCCCTCATTCCTCATGTTTGGTTTGACACCCCAAACCAAACATAATGCAATGTATGTATGCCATATACGATGCAAAGCATGTAACCAATGCAATGCAACATGGGAATGTAAGGCAATGTAACATCAGTATGTCAAATACAATGTGATGCAACCTAACATGCAAACATCATGGCAATGCAACAAGTATGCAATACTACGATGTAACCTAGATATGGGAATACACAAAGTCATAGGCATGCAACAATGATACCAACCACAAGGATGTGACAGCATGCAATGCGGTAAGCCTACAACAATACATAAATGCATGATCCATGGACTTACACTAAGGATGGATAGGCCTCAGCCGTGTCCAAAACAGTGGCCAAAGTGCCAAGAAATGATGGACAAAACATACCCAAACGTGCACATGTGAAGGTCCAACACTTAGGCATGAAAAGAGTCGACTCTTAAGCACATTAAGAAGAGACAAATATGGACAAATCACAAGCATGACAAGCTCTGAAAATGTGTAAAGAATGATGCCAAATCAACCAAGCCATGCAAGTAAGGCATGCAACAAAACCTAAAACTCAAGACTAACAAAAGGGGTTCAAACCATGGCCATATCAACCAAGCCCCAAAGAGCCAAGATGACTTAAAACAGTCCCAGGGCAAACCAAAATAAGGCTAAAACATGCATGGAACAAGGCCAAAAACATGCTAAGAAAAGGGCGCAAAACAAAGGGCATTCAAGGCCATAAAGAGAGCACTCCACTATAACTACCTCAACCACACATGGCATGGGTTATTCAAACAAAAACAGAGCTATAATATGCCAAAAGGAGCCCCAAAACCCACGATATGGCAGCCCAAGGACTTAAACAAAGAGGCATGCACAATGACCTATTTTAAGGCACAAAAGAACAACTCTTCAAAGTATTGAAAGGATGGTAAATGCAAGCATACAAGCATGGAGTATGGACTGAAATAGCATGATAAGTAATTCCAAATCACTGAAATAACCCAAATAAAGCATGCTCATGACTCACACACTCAAAGCTAACAAGCTAGGATACATGGTGGCTATACAAAACATGGCAAACATGACTGAATCAACACCAAACAGAACTTAAACATGTCACAACATGGCTAAAAGCTTCATAAAGTCAAGCTAAAACATGCAAGCATGATGGTCTAAATGCATGGTACATGTTATGACAATAGAGGGGATTACAAAGCAAGTGCATGATGCATACAATAGGCCATCGAACCAACATGAAACAGAGGTCTAACATGATAAACTAACACCAAATACCCTCTGAAATGGAGCCAAATAAAGCTATGCAAACATGCTACCTTTATGAGCCCTAAATGCAAGCAAATGAGTCATAAGGGGAGAGGGGAATCCCTCCCCTATACAAGACCTCAAAACCATTTCTCCACCACTGAAAATCCTCTAGATTTTAGTGGTGAGAAGGTCAATACACGAAGGGTTCCAAAGCCCAAAGAGGAAGGCACAAAAGGGGGTCAAACAAGGCTTAAGAGGGGGTAGACAACCCCCAACACCAAAATGACCTAAGCAACTATAACAAGCATGAAAATACAGAACTTTTATCAGTTATACACTAAGCTCGAAACAATATGCAAATAGGTCTAAAACCTTAAGCAAAAATGGGGAATAAAAGGGTAAGTTCTCACCCTTGAAGAACACTTCAAGAACACCAACTCTAGCACCTCCTTTTGATAAAAAACCAACTCAGAAACTCTGAAATCAACCCTTTAAAACCTCAGTAACCAAAGTATAGTGTAACACTAGGTGTCTTAGTGCAAAACTAAGAACAAAAACCCCTTTAGAACACTATTACACACACAACTATATAGAGAGAGGGAGATATAGAGAGATATAGATATATAAGTTATATCTCAGAGTTGTTCAACCCTTGGAAAGGGATGGGAGGTCCTTCTCTTATAGGAATTCTAATTCTAAGCTTCCAAGGGAAGCTAAGTGTAAGAATGAAATCCCTCCATACACGTGTATGGAGGGCAGAATTTGTGCTCACCAGCTGGCACAGCTGGCATACACAATGCCTGAAAAAGGCAAAGAAAAGGGCTCGGCCAGACAAAGGGGCCGGTCGACCAACACACATGGCTGGCCGACCAAATACAGTGCAGGTCGGCCAATACAATTGGCCGGCAGCAAGAAATCATGGCCGGTGACCTCAGACCATGGCCGGTGGGTTGAGGAAATAGCAAACAAGCCAC
>JAPPVO010006318.1:0-25307 GCA_030407325.1 Camellia japonica | reverse complement strand
TCCAAAGCACCGGCTAATCCAGTGGACACGCCATTTGAATTTGAGGTTGATCCGACCGCCCTGAAGGTCAGCGAGCTCGAAAAGCTATTCAAAAGAGCTCAAGGCATTAACATCATTTCGGATTTAGAGGATGGTTATACCAACTCAGCGGTGACATTACCGGACCGGTTCAAGATGCCACATATTGATCGCTTCGATGGCTCTGAAGATCCAATGGTGCACCTCCACTTGTTTTCTGATATCCTGAGGCCAATGGGGTTGACCACAGCCCATAAGCTGTCACTATTCAGCCAAACCATGTCTGGGATAGCCGCAATCTGGTATGCAAAATTGGAGAACTCTGTGAAACAGAACTGGAAAGATATGGCTGAGGCTTTCATCGCTCAATACTCCTACAACACACAGATCAAGGTCACAACTCGTGATATTGAAGTCACCCGACAAGAGCCAAATGAGGTTTTTTTAGAGTTTGTGGCGAGATGGAGGGCAAAGGCCTCGATGATGGCTACAAGGCTTTCCGACAAAGACCAAATAAGGATGGTTGTGCGCAACCTCCAACCCAGGCTAATGCAAAAGATGATCGTTCTCCCCTTTCCCACCTTTGCGGACCTACACGAGATTGGGGTACAGATCGAGGACGCTATGAAGCAAGGCCTTATTGACCAGGAGAAGGAGCAGCCCAGGAGGGCATTTACCCACAGTTCGAATGCGACCACCAGTGGTGACGTAGATGCTAGAACTTCAGACGTGGGCATGGTCACCACCACACACAAAAATAGCCGCCCTATTCACCGATGCATCCGAAACTAGTTCGCAAACAGCCATACCCACCTCGGACCAAGGGTGTTTACCCCACTGTACATCTCTCAACGCCCTGAGGCCCTGATCGAAAAGGGGCATCTGGAGCCCCTAGAGCATTACCAAAGAAACCCTCTCTCACGCCTAACCCACGGCCCCATCCCTTCCCAGTCAGTGCAGCACATGAACCCTCACTACCAGGATCTGACATCATGAACACATATACCATTCAGCATCAAGTGGTCTAATCAACCGAGTGTCTAGGCCAATCACATCTGATGTGCTTTTGTCTTCACCATGAAATACAAGATCTGATCGACAACAAGTCATCGCCGCACCAGTCTAGCAGGTCTATATTCACCGGATCTGTGAATCTGGGGATAGTGTGATGTGATCGAGCAGAAACTACCTGCGGGCGCACTCAGTTTACTCCAGATGTGGCATATGGTACACTAGTTTGAGCATTTGCGAATGCTGGTTTTTTTTTTTTTTTTTTTTAACTTTCTGACTTGGGTATTGAGTCAGTCTTATTGTGTTGTTTTGAGTCAGTCTTTTTGTACAGAGTCAGTCTTTTCTTACTGAGTCAGTTGGGTCTGTCTTGTTGTACCAAGTCAGTCCTGTTTTGTTGGAGCCGGGTGATTTCGGGGTGTTACCTCGGACATCACTTGCTTGTTTTGTGTTTTGTCTTTTCGTTTTCTTTTAAGTCTGTTTCTGCCTGGGAGCCAGTTGTGCCAACAGATTCTGAATGAAACAGCAATGATTTTTGCATTCTTGTGTTTGCTTCTGCCTTGTGCCGGTTGTGCTAGAAGTTTGAATGAAACGGCGGTGCATTTCACCTGCTCTTCTGTGCCTCGAAATTATTGCATTGACCTAAGTCTTTCAAACCTTTTGAACACTGTGGTGAAAACAAAGAGGGAGGAATTCCTCGGGTTTTGCAAAAATTTGATCAATTGAGAGAAAGAGAGGCGTGCTAAGCCCTTAATGAATGAAATCATGTTTGTTAACGTGAGTACTGAGAAGGACCCTGGCTTGATCCAGATTGGTTCCACACTATCTTCAGCTTGAGCGATTTGTCGCTTTCTTAAAAAATTTTAAAAAAAATATTTTTCGCAGTCTTGCGAAGACCTGTGTGGAATCGCTCTTGCGATGTGCAGCTTAGGATCGCTCTCAGCCTCAAGATTCAATCCGTTTGATTCCAAACCTTGAACCCATTCAGAACATTCAACGGTCAGCCGCTATGTGAGGCCCGTGTGGCCAGATTTGAAGTAGCCCTCGAGTAAGAGGCACCAAAAGTCAGATCAAGAGGTCAGACGTCGTCAACAGAAGCTTGCAAAGCGAGAACAGAAGCACCGTAACCGGCTAGTAATCCTAGATTACCGAAGGCCTGCTTAACAGTAATACAGTACAACAGAGTATAGGGGCTTGGCGGAAGCCATTACAGTAAATAAACAATGTCCAATGAGCTGTGACAATCTGTATGCCAAAACGATTTTTCATACATCTATACAGAACAGTACAAAACAGTATGCATATATATACAACCAGTCAGTACAGGGACTTGATCCCTGATAAACAGTACAGTGCAACATTCAGTCTATACAGTAAACAAAACAGTACAGTAAGGGGGAAAACTAAAACACCCCATAGCCTAAGCTTGGCAGGCTCGGAACCTCGCAGTGAGGCACATTGGTTGGCTTGACAAAACTGGGAATCTACCCCGACGCTTCTAGCTTTGATCCGGTGCCTGTATACCTACATATATATATGAGCAGTGAGTTAAAGCCCAGTGAATAACATAAAGCGTAAAGAGGTTTAGAATGAATGTCCTTACAGTAATGAAAACAGTTCAATTCAATTAGTATATCAGTTGTTCAGTACAGTAAACAGTCATATGTAGTACATCCATTAGCATAACAGTAACAGTAGGTCTTAAAAGACCGAACAGTAATGATGGCCATCAATCAGTAAACAGTAGTGGTTCCACAAGGGAACCGACAAAGATCTCTGTAACAGTAACAGTAAACAGTAGGTGCTAAGGATGCCACAGTATAGTTCAGAAATAAAGGACATACATTCATTCAGTAATCAATATCAGTTCAGTAAGCAGTTCAGTTCAGTATTCAAAAGATAATCATTTGAACATATCTTTACACAATTGTTACTCACAGAGTTCTGGGCTACAGTGAACTAGAGCGTCTCCTCGGAAGGCCAACCCTACACAGTTTACAGATTGAACACACACTAAGCTACACAGTTGAGAAAGATAATAACTTAATCCCTAATTTGCCTCGGTGTGGTTCTACATCTATATCCTCTTTAAGATGCCTTAAATATGCCCTAGGAATGCCTAGGATGGAAAGAGGATGCAAAGATGTACTTAGAAACATTTTCAGAAATTTCAGAAAAACAGAGTCCCGCTCGAGCGCAGGTTTCCCCGCTCGAGCGGACATGCAATAAAGGTCTCCGCTCGAGCGTCAACTTCCCCGCTCGAGCGGACCAAAAAGTACTAGATAGGTGAAATTCATGCTCGACGCCCGCTTGAGCGTGTCACCCAATCCTTCGCTCGAGCGTCCAGTCCTCCGCTCGAGCGGACTGATGCACAGTGCAAGATGCTGGGAGCTCGATTTTTCCGCTCGAGCGACACTTCCCCCGCTCGAGCGGACGACCAAAATCTGGAAATTCCAGATTTGAGTCCCAAGCTCAAAATCAAGTTTAAAAGCCAAATTTTTGATCCTCTTGGGCTAAAAACCTGGAAAACACTTGTAAACACATTACATTATGTATTTCAAAGATCAATTTGGTAAATCAAAGCCCAAGGGTGTTTAATTCAAACTCAACTTCAAATCAATTTTCATGAACATGCTACAAACATGACATGCATGAATTCAAACCATTTCAAAACTTCAAAACATGCTCTAATGAGCTCATTCTTCCAAATTCAAGATGAAAACATGGTCCTTAACACTAACATGAACATGCATGTGAGAAATGAAGGATTGTAACCTCAAAACTTAGCAATATGCACATGCATGCAACAATTGAGCTTCAATACAACATTACAAGCCATAAATTGGCTCTAGACTTCAACTTAGCTCTAAATCATGCAAGAGTCTAACAAAATTACAAACAAAAGGGTAGTTATTCTACCTTAGGTCTTGAATTTAAGGTGTAGGAGCTTAATTATGCAATCAACCTTCCAAATCTACAAGTCTCCAAGCAATTCACAAGAACAATCCAACTCTCTCACTTTCTCCCTCTCTAGAATCGGTTGGGCTCTCAAAATTAGACTGAGGAAATGTTTTGGAATGCAAAGCTAAGGCTCAAATATGTTTGGTGTAATGGCCCACTAAGGGCTAGTTTGGTAAATAAGGCCAACTATGCAGTTTACCAATATTTAATCTAATTTAATCATACCTAATCAGTTTTCGGATAATTATACCATAAAATTACATAAATTATGATGATCATGAAACACTAAACAATTTCCGGTTCGGCCACCGATAAGGCCTTCAATTAGCAGTTTAAACGAAACAAACTGAACAGATAATCAAATAGTCAAACAGATAGAATGCAAAATAACACATATATACTCAGTCAATTCAGTTCCAGTTTCCAGTCAGTCAGTTCAGTAATTCAATCAGTTCATTTACTTTCCATAATTGGTCTTAATTTAGCAGTAATCGGTATTAATCAGTGATCAGTAACGAGGGTTATTACACAAAGATGGATCCTTCTACAAATCAATACAACGGCCACTCTCTTGGATACAGAGGGCTTCAATCTCAAAACCATTTGGCATGGACTTGTTACGCTTTTACCCTTTGAGAGGCTCGCTGGGCCGAAAACCCGAAAGGGCGACCCAGGCAAAAGTTAGAGCAAGAAAAAGAACAAAAAAAAGAAAAATGCAAAGAATGAAAAAAAAGAAGAAAAAAAAAAAAGAAGATGAAAGGAATTGAAAAAAAAAAAAAAGGGAGAAAAACAAAGCTCACAAGGTCGAAAACCCGCAACGGGCGCCTTGGCAAAAGTTAGAGCCTAAAAAGTGAAGGTTAAATACCCGAGTGTACCTTAACCCCGAACTACGTAAGGCTTGATTCCCATGTTTGGGATACGTAGGCAACTTCATCTTGAAGTCCAGCCCCCAACGCTTTCAAAGCGACTGTGTCCATATATTGGTTTTGACCATCTTCGTCTTCCGAGAGTTTGGTTGTGATCATCACTGAGGAGGACTGTTTACAATACGCCGCGGCGCTATTTAGACAAGGGGCAACTTTCCGTTGCCATGAGTCGCCATTCAAACAAGGGGCAACTTTCCGTTGCCATGCAGCTCTCTTCGAGCAAGGGGCAATTTTCCTCCAGATCCGAGGTTGTGCATATCAAGAGTAGGTTCCGTGCTTGTTGAGCATTGGCCGTTTGCAAAAATAGTTTTTGAGAATTTTTACTAAGGTTGACTAATTTTCTCGAAAATTATTCCATTCTTTCCAAAACTGAACCTTTTTCTTGGATCCAAAAAAGGAAAACTTTCAGTGCTCATAGCCTAACTTACATGATTTCAAATCAGAAAATCGAACAAGCATGTTAATCTAACTCTCATGTTCGTCAGAATTGTTTTAGTAGAAAACCAAAACAAAAAAATGGTCAAAGTGATGAACTAGGGGCACAGTTGAGTCAGGTGTTCTGTCTTTCCCCCGTCGTCAACATACTTGCCAAAAGGGCACTCTATTTGCTAGAAGAAGGGCACAACTGAAGCTGTTAGTAAAGGGCTGAAAGCTCTCTCATCCTCCAAACAACGAGGTATCAAGTCAAGTGCGAAGCACAAATTGGAATGGATCAAGATATTCCACTCCCTCATCCGAGGCATCGACTAGACGTCACCGGAAGAATAGCCGCGAGCTGATAATATGTTGGGCATGAACCCACAACCTCTTGTTTATCCATCAACCACCCAGGGGAGGGATGAAAAAACGAGAGATTAAAGAATAGAGAGGTGTAAGTCGAGAGAAAAGTGAGCAAAAGGGTTTTGAGAGAAAAACCGACCTTAAGGGCCGAGTGATGTGAGAATCACAAATTAGAAAGGGTGGGAGACATACCTGGAGAAACTGGCTCCTCGTGATCTGAGGTCTCTCGTCTTTGTAACACGTCTGTGTGTCGTGTCTTTTGTTTTGTTTTGTTTACCTCAACTCTTGTTTTGAGTCAGTTCCGAGCGTGTCTCGATGTGTTTAGGTTGTTTACCTTTTGTTTTCCGTTGTTGAGTCTTTTTCACTGTGTTCAGTCATAGGCTCAACACCCGGTTAAGAACTCATTCTTAATTTCGAAAATAAAATCGTCTTGTGCTCAGAGTGCTGTGCCATTCTCTACATTTGTGCACAAAAAGATTTGCTCTTCCATAAAACCGCTGGGTTCAACCCAGGCCATGTGAGAACGGTAAAACCTGGACCTATCTGAAGCTTTTTGGGTTCCGGATTGCGATACAAAAGAAAATAAGAAAAGTTTGGAGCATCTGAGTTTGTTTCGACTCCTGCGAATTCCATCTTCCCATCCAGCGTTTTCAAAATAAACCGAGCACTGTGTTATGGGCTGTGTGTTCAGGAATGAGCAGTGTTGCTGTAGGAGCTGTGTGTAGAATAAACCAATCACTGTGTTATGGGCTATGAGTTCAGAATGAGCAATGTTCAGAATGGGCTGTATGCCCCAAAATCAGTTGTGTGCTGTATAAACAGAATGTAAAGTTATAGGTTGTGAGTTCAGAATAAACAGTGGTCGGGATAGGCAGAATGTTCAGAATGAACAGTATACTGTATGAGCTATGTGCCGAACCGAGCAGAGTACAGTGTTATGGGCCGTGTGTTCAGAAGCCAGAATGGCAACCAGATGTGCTCTCCCTGGTTATCGTTCCCCGTCAGAGTAGAGCGGTTCCCCGCCACTCACCTCATCAGGAGCTTTCTAAAGCGCCTCTTTGTTTTGATTCATTGCTTTCCTTGAACATCATGCATTGTATTGCATTCTACCCATCAAGATCCTTTCTTGTTCATGCACGATATTGTATGTACCATTCATTCAGAGAGGTTTTCTCTTTCTCCTCTCGCGTGTGCTACGTTGAGAGGTTTCTTTTTCTCCTCTCGCGTGTACTACGCTGAGAGGTTTCTTTTTTCTCCCCTCGCGTGTGCTACATTGGGAGATTTTCTTTTTCTTCT
Source organism: Camellia japonica (assembly GCA_030407325.1). NCBI lineage: Eukaryota > Viridiplantae > Streptophyta > Magnoliopsida > Ericales > Theaceae > Camellia > Camellia japonica. The sequence goes on along the minus strand of JAPPVO010006318.1, from coordinate 18,318 downwards.
CTCGCGTGTGCTACGCTGAGAGATTTTCCCTTTCCACTCTTGCGTGTGCTACGCTGAGCGATTTCTTTTTCTCCTCTCGCGTGTGCTACGTTGAGAGATTTTCTTTTTCTTCTCTCGCGTGTGCTACGCTGAGAGGTTTTTCTCTTTCTTCTCTCGCGTGTGCTACGCTGAGAGATTTTCCTTTTCCACTCTTGCGTGTGCTACGCTGAGCGGTTTCTTTTTCTCTTCTCGCATGTGCTACGTTGAGAGATTTTCCCTTTTCACTCTTGCGTGTGCTACGCTGAGCGGTTTCTTTTTCTCCTCTCGCGTGTGCTACATTGAGAGATTTTCTCTTTCTTCTCTCGCGTGTGCTACGTTGAGAGATTTTCCCTTTCCTCTCTTGCATGTGCTACGTTGAGAGATTTTCTCTTTCTTCTCTCGTGTGTGCTACGCTGAGAGGTTTTTCTCTTTCTTCTCTCGCGTGTGCTACGCTGAGAGATTTTCCCTTTCCTCACACGATTTCAGCGTGTTTGGAATTTATCTCAGGTTGCGTTGTAGACGCGCTGGGCTGTTCGTTGGATCTCCTCTCACGATTTCAGCGTGGTTTGAGTGTCCCTTTTCCTCACACGATTTCAGCGTGTTTGGAATTTATCTCAGGTTGCGTTGTAGACGCGCTGGGCGGTTCGTTGGACCTCCTCTCATGATTTCAGCGTGGTTTGAGTGTCCCTTTCCTCACACGATTTCGGCGTGTTTGGAATTTGACTTAGGTTGCGTCGTGTGCACGCCTGATTGTTTGTTTTTCCTCCTCTTGTGATTCCAGCGTGGTTGCAGTATTTTACCCTGATTGCATTTTACATGCATTCATTGTTCGCGCTATCTTGCGCACCTTACCTGTTTGCATTTTGCATGCATTCATTGATCGCGCTATTTTGCGCATCGCGCTATTTTGCACATCTCATTGCATTTTGCATGTATTCAATCGCGCTATCTTGCGCACCGCATCACACTGTTCTGTGCATTCATTTCAAATCGCGCTATCTTGCGCACATCATCGCACTGTCTTGTGCACCCCATTGCATTCCGCATGCATTTCAATCACACTATTTTGCGCATCGCACTGTTTTGTGCACCTAACTGCATTTTACATGCATTCATTGCTCACGCTATTTTGCACATCGCACTGTTTTGTGCACCTGACTGCATTTTGCATGCATTCATCATTCGCGCTATCTTGCGCACATCATCGCACTGTCTTGTGCACTCGCGCTTTCTTGCGCATCGCGCTATTTTGCGCATCGCACTGTTTTGTGCAGTTTACATTCACACTATCTTGCGCACCTTATCTGTACTTGTTAGTGCATTGCATTGTTATGCTCCTACCCTACCGGCTTGCGTTGTCACGCATGCCGCCTCCTTGCATTTTTATGCACACTCCATACGCGTCGTCACGCAGCTTTTCAATTGCATTGTTATGCATATTTCTAACGATATTGCACCTGTTAAGTTTATTTCTTTTTCAGGCACGATATTGTATGTACGGTTCATTTGAAGCTGGTGCAACCAGACGAGCCGCACAGGTATTGTATTCACTCCGCGTGAAACGTGGTAAGAATTGCATAATTCTCTTACATCCTTTCTGCATTGTAGTGTAGTTGGATTCGTGTTCACTTGCTTAAAGTGTTGCATTTATTTTGTATAATTGATTCATCACAGCTCTCTTTGCATGATTGTTAGTCATGCTCTTGCACCTTGCATATCGTTTGTATCTTGCCCCTACTTGCGGGCGCATCTCTTTATTATATTGATTAATTGTCTGAGTCTTCGGCCTTGTCAAAAATGGGTCGTCTCTGGGCTTTGACATTCACTCCCATCACTTTGTGACTGTTGAGTTCTGTCAAAGAGGGGCAACTGTAGACACCCCATTTTTGACCGTCCTCTAGACTTGGTTGTGCTTGTAGGTACACCCAACAACTGGTTCGATTGCTCGCCCAGCACTCGACTATCGCGGCGAAACGTCACCAGTTCGAGCTTCCCGGACCCTGTATCCTTTCTGCCTCATTTTTGGACCTTGACTAGGTCCTTTCAGAGTGGACCCTGTGGTGCACTGCCGGCCATGGCCTTGATCCTGCCGGCCACTGATAAAGCCCTGCCGGCCATCAGTGTGGCACTGCCGGCCATTGCTGATGGCCGGCGCCCCATATCTCAGCTGTTTTCATCATCCTTCTGAGCCAGCTGGATTTTTGTTATCTCCATCTCCCCTCCATACGCGTGTATGGAGGGATGGAACTCTTGCAAAGCTTGCCTTCTTCTATATAAGCAAGAGGGCTCCCTTTATATCAGGGTGCTGAGTTTTTGAAGGAGAAAAACCTCTCTTTCTCTCTTTCTCTCTATATTGCTTGTGTTTAGTACCTTGAACTTGATTTTTCTTGCACTTTTACACTACAACACATAGATATACACCACCACCATTGGATCAAGCTTCTTGGGAGGAATTGTTGAGCTCTGAAAACTGGTTTCCACCCCCTGAAGTTGCTGGTTTCAAAGAGGGTCTTCAAGGGTGAGCATTTTCCCCATTTTTGCACTTTCTTGCACCTTGCTTTAGCCCTCTTTGTATATTGTTTTAGGATTTACTTATAACTGAAAAAAGTCTTGTTTTTAAGTGCTTTTTAAGTTGGGTTTAGGTCATTTTGCTGTTTGGGGTGTGTAGCCCCCTTGCATGCTTTGTTTGGCTTTGTTTTAAGCCATATTTGGAGGCCTTCGAGCTAGCCTTGGTTTGGCCTTCCTACCACTGAAATCTAGTGGATTTTCAGTGGTAGAGGTGTGTTTTTGAGGTCCTAAATCAGAGGGGGTAGTCCCCCCTCTTTGTATTCCTCTTTGCTTGCTTTTTTGGCCTTCCAAAGGACCATCCCTCTATGCATTTTTGAGGCTTGGTTCAGGCCTATTTTTATGACTTCTAGGACTTGCCTTGGCCCTGTCCAAGGCTGGTTTGGTCATGTCTTGCTTGCATCTTGCATGTATGGTGTAAATCCATTTATAGCTCATCAAAGTAGCATGTGTGCATAGTCTTTGTTGAGTCCATTTCAGTCCATTTTTGGTGATGTTTTACCATGCCATGAACCTGTTTTTGGTTGGTTTTGTTACTCCATGCTTGCATGATGCACTTGTGGTGCAAATCCCCTAAACTAGCTTCATATGCTCCATGCCATGCCATGTCATTTTAGCTTGTTTGGTTTACATTTCAGCATGTATTTGGTCATCATTTGGCATGTTATGACCTTATCCATAGTTGGTTTGATCATCCTTTGCATGCTCCATATAGGTGTAGAACAAATCTTGTTTACTAGCCTTTTGTGCATGTATTTTTGACTCATTATACTAGCATATTTTGGCTTTTCTCTCAACTTATTTTATGCTTATTTTGAAGTGTTCTAGGACTGTTTTGGGCTGCCATGGCCATATCACTCATGCTTTGTATAGCTATAGTGTAAATGCTTAGGCTAGTATTGGGTTTTGAGGCCTCTATCATGCCATACATGTGATGTTTGCATGCCTTGCCCTCATTCCATATGCTATTTCAGTCCATGAAATGTTGTCATACACTTGCATTTTACATGCCTTGAATGCTTTGCATAGCTTGTGCTTTATGCTCAAAAGGACTTTTGTGCATGCCACTTTACCTAAGCCTTTGGCTCATCATTTCAGTACATTTTGGGTCCTAATATACCATGATGTAACTTTGTTTTTTGGTTGCCCAAGTCATGCCATGATTGGTTCTCATAGGTGTAGTGCATTGCCTCTTTAAAGCCTTGCATGATCCTTGTTTGTAGCCTTGTGTTCTAGCCTTTGTTGGCTAGCTTTGAGCTTGGTTTTGGTCTTGCTTTGACCTGCCCTAGGACTATTTTAGGTCCCCCCGGCCCCTTGGGGCTTGCCTTGTATGGCCATGGTTTAAGTCTCTTTGCTTACTTTGAGCTTTGAGCATCATAACATGCTATGCTTGCATTGTTGAGTTGATTTGGCATCAATTTACATGGTATTTCAGAGCCTACTCCATTGCCATATATCCATGTTTGTTGCTCCTTAAGTGTGCTTAAGAGTTGTCCTCTTTGTGCCTTAATACTTGAGCCATTTGGCATGCATGCTTGTCTTGCCTTTCCATGCTTTTCATGCCATCAATTCCATCACTTTGGCTACTGATTTGGACCTAGTTGAGAGCCGTCCATCTTTGGTGTAAGCCCATCTTACCATGTTGTCGCATGCTTGTTTCATTTCGTATGTCGTTGCATACTTGTTTAACTTCGCATGCCTTGCATGTTCATATGTTCATATTGCATTTTGTCATGTGTCCAAGGTTGTTGCCTCACATCATGCTCATATGCTTGTTGTATGCTTGAGTTAGTTGCATGTTTGCACACTTAGGTCATGTTGCGCAGTTTGCCATGCTTATATGTTGCATTGCTTGGATTGAGTGTTAATCCGAGCAAGAGGAACGAGGGGCGTTTCATACTTCAAGTGATGGAACGTGTCTCAATTCTCGGTCGCCGAAGCTCTTGATGATTCATGATAGAGTTCTAGGCTTTACTTGTTGTATTTGTGCATTCATTTTCATATTGATTTGCACAAGTTGGATCTTTGGCCATCATGCATCGGGATGCGTGATTGATGGTGGTGGATCCGACTTGGCCTCTCCCTTGATGTTTTGAGGTGATTTGGAGTGCCATGGTGCGTACATGTCCTTGGGAAACCCTCCATTTTCTCTATTTTGTGCTTCGTTGCAGTTTGGTATCACAGTACACCAGTGGCCGGCAGTGTGCCACCTTTGGCCGGCAGCTTCTCATCATTGGCCAGCAGCATGCTGTAGATGGCCGGCAGTACTCCTCTCATGGCCGGCAGGCCATTGGTGGCTTCCCCTGCAGTGTTTTGGTAAGTTTCAGCAACAAGCACTGAAAGACACCCTGCAAACAGAGCCTCTAAAGAGCAACCGGAAGGCGTTTCGAGGCGAAGAACCGAAGCGAGCATGCATGCCTCCCTTTTTCCAAACAGAGCTGGAATCAGCCCGTTTACTGCTTTCCCTACTTGCTTGTTGTCATTCATTAATCAGTTAATTAATTTGTTAATTAATTAAGTTGTGTAATAATTAGTTGTAGCTAGTTATTCATTTGGTTCTGTAATAATTAATTAGCTTGTGAGTTAGTTAATTAGGTGGCTTGTATTATTCTTTCGGACCCTCCGAGCGAGGGTACACATTGTAATAAGTGTGTGCGTGAGTGTGTGTATGTCTTCCAACCTCACGTCTTTCTTTCTCCTTTTATTACTAGCTTTCGATGGTTAGTATTAGGACATGTCTACTTTAGCATACCTTATGCTATGCATGCGTGCATTCATTCATCTGTATTGCATGCACCGGGCTCGGCGCATCATACTAACTGCATAAGTATTTCAAATTTAACTTGAATACATGCAATCTGTGCATTTTCACATGTCATTCATAGACTAGCCGAGCCTACTCTAGGGACATTCCGTATGCGATGCATTAGCCATTCTAACATGGACTCGGATCATGCATGATTGCTAACATGTCCTTTGTTTCGGCTCGGAGTACGATGTAAGTTTTATGCTTTAGCATCTCGCATGAGTGTGAATGCTAACATGATAGCATGCTTACCATGTGGCTATATGCTTATGTGATAAACTGCTTGAATGCCTGTAGGTGAAGGTTGGATTGTTTGAGTTGGAACAACTCGTTGAAATCCGTGTTGTAACCTACTTGCGAGTAGCAAATCTGAAAGCGTTTTCCAAACAAACGGATATGCAATGCTTTGTTCCAATTTAGGCGATCTAGTCTATACTTGTTTTGCTGTGCGCATCACATAGTAATTCTAGCTAATTAATCAGAATAAGAACGCATGTGTTTTCAAAAACGAGATATCATGGTTAGTAGAGGCCGATCTTCGGATCGGGCGAGACGGGGTGCTCATAGCTGACCTTCCCTAATCGTACCCAAGTTCCCGAGCCGAGGTAACTTTGGTGATGACGGACACGTGGCCTTTGGCACCGAGTCAGGGTTTCCTAAATTCCCCCATAAAAATATTTAGGTGGTGACTCTGTATCTGGCAAAGCAGTCCATGTTTGGCACTTCTTTGAAAAAATCTGTTTCTCAAAACGATTTGTCGGATTTGGACTCTTTGGTTCAGATTATGAATCGTGACAAATCGAGTCCGAACTGTAGCATCGAGGTCCCTCGCGGACTTGTTACAATTTGACACAACACTAATTTTCTCAGGTTGACTGGCACCTTTGGGAAGGCATTTTCCAAGTATCGAGGGCAACCTACACCACTGTCTGGCATGTGTAGACGTGCCCGAACTTCCCGGCTATGCGCGCGAAATGGCGTGAAATCTATTTTTTTCATTAGCTACTACAGTTCGGCCTCAATGTCACGGTTCTGAATCTAATCTCGCAAAGTGCAATGCAAGACCGATAATATCACACAAAGAGTCCAAATCCGACAAATCGTTTTGGAAAACTGATTTTTATAAAGAAGTGCCAAACATAGACTGTTTTGCCAGATACAAAGTCGCCACCTAAATGTTTTATTTTGGGAAATTTAGGAAACCCTGACTCGTGCCTAAGGCCACGTGTCCGTCATCACCAAAGTTGCCTCGGCTCTTGAACTTGGGTACGAGAGGGGAAGGTCATGCAATGAGCACCCCCGCTCGCCCGATCAAAGGATCGGCCTTTACTAACATGATATATTGTTTTTGAAAACAGATGCGTTCTTATTTCGGTGTATTAGCTAGCTTACTATGTGATGCGCACAGCATACAAGTATAGACTAGATCGCCTAAGTTGGAACAAAACATTTCATGCTTGTTTGAAAATGGTTTGAAGGTGCTACTCGCAAGTAGGCTAAGACGTGGATTTGCCACCCTCGAGTGGGCTTAGAAAAACATGATTTTGCCACCTCAAGTGGGCTTAAAACTTGCATTTCGATGAATTGTTCCAATTCAAGTAATCCAACATTCACCCACAGGCATTCAGACAGTAATATCATTTAAGCAAATAGCCTCATGGCAACACTCACACTCATGAAAGGATGCTAAAGCATAAACACTTACAGTGTACTCCGAGCCAAAACAACAACTAGTTAGTAATCAATGCATGATCCTAGCTATGTTAAGATGCCTAATGCAACACATGCAAAAATGCAACTAAGAAATAGGCTCGGCTATTCTAAGATGGCATATGAGATGCAACTTGATAACATGTTGTTGAACACGTATTCAAGTAAATGTATTGAAATACAATGCAGTTAGTATGATGCGCCGAGCCCGGTGCATGCACTACAGATGAATGATGCAAACATGCATAGCATAAGGATGCTAATTAAAATATGACCTAGAACTAACCATCGTAAGCAGTTAAATAAAAGGGAGAAAGACGTGGGGTTGGAAGACATTCACACACTCACGCACACTTATTACAAAATTTGCCCTCTTGACAGAGGGTCCGAATGAATCAACTAGCTAGCTACGCTAAGCTAAGCAACTAATCTAATAATATAATTAGACTAATTATTACAACATCAAAACTAATTAACTAACAAGCCAATTAATTATTATAATCGAAATTGAAACAACTAGCTACACTAAGCTAAATGAAAATTACAAAACATTATTATGCCAACTTCTGTGATGCTTCTGACCTACCTCATGGACACTCTGAGAGGCCATCGGCCAAAAGGTATGGTCATCGGCCAAAGGATAAGGGTTATCGACCACTTTTGAGTCCATTGGCCAAACATTGATAGCCGATCGGCACACCAGATAGTCGATCGGCCATCTCTTCCTGCAGACTGCTCCTTTTGCTGCAGCAGAGTACAAACAGAGGCATGGCAATACATTTGCAAGAAATGTGTTTGCAACCACACTCCTTATCATGTCTAAAGCTCAAAGGAGTGTAGTGCTCGGCTCTCGAGCCACCAATGACGCATCTTGATGCATGATGGCCAAAGAGGCCGAGTTGCACAAATCGATAAATGCATGACAAGCAAGACACTTGGACCGCCACCTTATCATGGATAATCAAAGGCAATAGAGACAAAAAGGGATTGGCCCATTTTCATCACTTCAAGTACGAAATGGACGAATTCACTTTGTGTTCAATATAACGTCCGGTTGAACACAATGCAATGCACACATGCAACATGCTTATCTTGGCACATTTTACTTGATTGATTTTGTTTACACATTTTAACATTACCAATCCATTCATCAATCAACTTGTCCAACTGTGAGAGTCCTCTAATGAGAGAGAGGTCTATCAAAGAGAATGGTTTAAGGCATGGGAGAGACCAATGCCTTTGACTAGGAGTAACCCTCAAAAGAGGGTTGAAGCCATTTAAGCACAAGTCTCAATCCCTTGCATTAAACTCAAACTCAAGACTAACCAATCCTCAAAACAAATCAAAAGTGAAAAAATGAGGAGGATGGCAGATTTTCAATGCTAAAGTGGCATGAAATACAAGACTCTACCATGCAAACATCGCATGCACAACATGCTAGAACGCTTAAGCGTTGAAACTAGTGAAGAGCTTTACACTAGGACCATGCAATACAATGCTCAGACTAAACCAACTCCAAACAGACCACATGTATGCCAAAACAGTGGCTAAAATGGACTGAAATGATAGCATGATAAGCAAGAAAAAGCATGCTCAAATGATGGCTCGCAAGCAAGCACAAAGCTCAACTCTTAAATACAATTAAAGAGTGATAAACATGAGAATATGGCGAAGACATAAGCTCTGAAATTCCATGCCAAATGATGCCAAGGCATGCAAACATCACAAGTATAGCATGGTAGGGACCTCAAAACTCAAGACTAGTCAAGGCATTTGCACTATAGCTATACAAAACATGAGTCATATGACCAAAGCAGCCAAAACAGTCCTAAAACTGCCCAAAATAATGCTAAAACATGTATGAGTATAACCAAAATAAGCTAGCATGATTGGCCAAAACATCAAGCATGTTAGACTAGTAAGCATGGATTACACTACAAGTGTATAAAGCATGCAAGAGGTGAGTCCACCAATCAAAATTAGAGTTATAACATGCCAAAATAATACCAAAAACATGCTTGAACTAAGCTAATTCAAACCACAAGAGCATGCTACTTTGTAAGGCTAACAAGACTAGCAAAGAGGATTTACACTACAAGTGCAATAAGCATGCAAGAGGTGACCAAGACAGCCAAAAACAGAGTTATGGCAGGTCTGATAAGTCACAAAAATGAGCCTAAACAAAGCCACAAAGAAGTAAAAACACATGCTCATTTGGTTGGCCATCAACACTAGCAAGCAAGACAAGAGGAGAGGGGACCACCCCCTCCTATTTGGGCCCTCAAATAGGGTTTTTACCACTAAAAATCCTCTGGATTTTAGTGGTTAAAAGGCCATGAAAAGTTGTTTTGAAAGGCCTTAGAAGATGGCTCAAAAGCTATACAAGCTAAAGAACAAAAGGGAGAGACAACCCCCTAACACAAAATAGGCCTAAACCATCACTTTTAGGACTGAAAAACAGAGATTTTCTCAGTTCAAAACCAAGCAAAAAACAGTTTGCAAAGGTGGTAAAACAAGCATGCAAAGCAAAGGTAAAAGGGGTGAGTGATTACCTTTGGAGCACAGCAACAAAAACAGCCACTTTCTTGGCTCAAATGACCTTCTATCAACCCAAAAATAAGCTCCAAGGGACCTCAGCCCAATGGTGATCAAGTCTTCTTAAGGGTTGATAGGTTGAAGATGGTTGTATGCAAGCCTTCTAGCACAAATGCCAAGAGAGGATTGTAGAGATAGAGGTTCTAGTATGAGAAGCTCCCAAACCTTTTGCCAAAAATGTTCTCTAAATGTTCTAACCCTTGAATTGAGATATAAGGCTTCATTATATAGCAAAATAGCAAGCTTGGTCGAAAATATCTGAGCTAGGACAGGTGGCACAAGTTGGAAATAGCTAGAAGAGAAATATCTGCCAATTTTGGGCTTTCTGGACACTTTTGGCCGATCGGCCAACATTTGTGGCTGATAAGGTTCACTTTTGGCCAACATATAGCTGTTGAGCTCCAATTGTGGCCGATGTAGTGCCATAGAGGCCGATGGAAAAAATCAGTCCTTCATCTGGACTCCTTTTTAGGTCATTCTTGAGCCTAAACTGTAGCCCCGGAAATCTTCTTTCCAATTATGCAAGCCTCACATCAAAATTCCGTATGTGCTAAGAGATATCCCTCTTTTAGTGAAGGCTGCAGTTTCGCTCCAACGGGAATGACGCCCAACTTCAGCCAACCATATCTCCCCCATCTGGACTCGGCTTTAGGAGATTCTTAAGTGAAAAATGAAGCCCCGGAAGTAAGCTTTCCAACGGTGGTGGCCTCATAGCTGAAATCCAAGTATTCAAAAGGATAGGCCTGATTTAGCGAGGACTGCTCGTCTCTCTCTTAACGGTTCACGCCCATCTTCTTCCTCAGCTAGGTTTCTTCCCTCTTCTCCTCTTTTCTTCAACTCCAAACCCCTAAACAATGTGTTTTGAAGGATTTTTCAAAGATTTCACCTCTCTTTCATTCATTTCCACTTTGTCCTCGCTCGGTTTACCGAAAAGCGCGACATTTGACAAAATGCGAGCCTCGAAACATCGTAGGAACTTTATTTCAAAAATATTTTGAAAGAGAGGGTTTTAAGGTCTAAACACCATCCAAACTAGCTTTGGTCCAAAATGGGGTGTGAGGTTAGGATTTGACTCTCCTCTTGCCGAAGAAATCGAACCTTTGCCCTGCACATCTTTCACTACCAAGTAAACAATCAGTAGCGCCCAAGTCTTAAGGGCGGTCAAAAATGGGGTGTCTACAGTTGCCCCTCTTTGACAGAGCTCAGAGTCATGAAATGACGTGAGTAAATGTCAAAGCCCAGAGATGACCCATTTTGACAAGGCCGAAGACTTGGACAAACAAACAAAATACAGATGCAGTTGGTTGAACCTGCAGGCTGCCTACGTATCCCTTTGCAAGGAATCAAACCAGCGTAGTTCAAGGGGCAGGATGCAAAATGATATGCAGTATTACAAGACAATGTAATGATATACAATGTATTTAAATAATCAAACCACAAGCAGTGCAAAAGCACACAAATATCATAAAGGGATGGAGATGCAAAATCAAACTACGTGTAACATAGAAAAAGTACCGAAGCGCTCTCACTACATTCTCTTAGTGGAATAGGTGCATGCACAGACAGAATATGTGTTTCGCAGAAAGAATACAAGTAATTGGGTGGCATGATATAAGTGAGGAGTGATCTGCTGAGGAAAGATCGTGATCCTACATGCTGAATGCAACAAAACAAACTACAATGCAATGGATGCAATGGATGAAGTGAATAAGACGCACGGCCAAACCACATTTTGCCTAGAAAAGGCATAGATACAAACAGACCACGTTAACACAAAAATGGTGCCGATACCCTCATACCATAATTCTTTTAGTGGAATAAGCGCGTACACATAATCACAGAACCATGCTTTAACACGAAAAGTATGGGCACATGCCGGACTAAGCTTAACATGGAAAGGATGCAAGTGATAATGGACAATGCAGTACATGCATGCAATATATTCTATAAGCAATGCAATAGACATAACAGATGTGATGCAATAGATAATAGATGCGATGTAACAAATAGTACAGTAGATGCAAAGGTGACATACTCCAACCATGCTGGAATTATAAGAGGAGGAAAAACGAATCCCAAACACTCTGAAATTGTGTGAGGAAAGGAACACTCAAACCACGCTGAAATCGTGAGATGAGGTCAAACCACTCAGGAGCGCGCACGCATCCTGAGAAAAAATTCCAAACACGCTGAAATCGTGAGAGGAAAGGAACACTCTAACCACGTTGAAATCGTGAGAAGGGGTCCAAAAACAACCGCCTAAGTACGCGCACGACGCAACCTGAGATAAATTCCAAACATGCTGAAATCGAGGAACACTCTAACCACGCTGCTATCGTGAGAAGGGGTCCAAAAACAACCGCCCAGGTGCGCGCACGACACAACCTGAGATAAATTCCAAACACGCTGAAATCATGAGAAGAGATCAAGATGCTCAGGAGCGCGCATGCATCCTGAGAAAAATTCCAAACACGCTGAAATCGTGAGAGGAAAGGAACACTCTAACCACGTTGAAATCGTGAAAAAAGGTCAAACCGCTCAGGAGCATGCACGCATCCTGAGAAAAATTCCAAACATGCTGAAATCGTGAGAGGAAAGGAACACTGAAACCACGCTGAAATCGTGAGATGAGGTCAAACCGTTCAGGACGCACACGCATCCTGAGAAAAATTCCAAACACGCTGAAATCATGAGAGGAAAGGAACACTCAAACCACGCTGAAATCGTGAGATGAGGTCAAACCGCTCAGGAGCGCGCACATCCTGAAAAAATTCCAAACACGCTGAAATCATGAGAGGAAAGAACACTCTAACCACGCCGAAACCGTGAGAATAGGCTCGAAAACAAATCGCCCAGGTGCGCGCACGACGCAACCTGAGACAGCCTCGGCGGACAACGATCTTAAATGTTGCTCGGCGTAAAAGGATAAAAGATACAAGATAACACAAGATGTAAATAAATGCAAAGTGTGATGATGCGATACATGCAATGCAGTGCATGATGCTTAGAGAATACAATAAACAAACAAAGTGGCACTTTAGAAAGCTCCTCATAGGGTGAGTGGCAGTAAATCGCTCTACTCTGACGGGGATCTCCCCTTGTGTTCTTCGAACTCTTACCTTGTATTCTTCGAACTCTTACCTTCAACTCACAGTACGAAGGTCCTGAAATGCTGACAAGTAACGACATCTGTATGTAGAAACCACGGATGCCATTTTTCTTCCTATCATATTCACAACTTTCCCTATTCTCCAACGGGGTGACAGACTAGGTTGGTTCAGTATCCAGAATTGAGGCGCATACACATGCTATCTCAACCTATGGGGCTTCCATACAAATTTCAAGCCGAGGACATGCCTCTAGGTATTTAAACCAGACTTTAGTCTCGAAAATCTTGAAACCTTTGCGTTCTAGGCATCAGCCATTTGAACTTTAGTTTCCACCGTCGTAGTTGGTCTCCTAGGAACTCATTGCAAACACAGCCAAGATGCCCCTGGCAGAGAATGATACTCAGGGAGAGCACTTCTGATCGCCATTCTAGCTTGAAGCAGGCCTGATCTTGAGCTTGAGGTAGAGGCACACTCATACTTCGGAGCATTGACAAGGCCTGAGGAGGTGCATATGGAATGCAATCTCGGAACTGAAACAAACTCAGATGCCCCGATTTTTTCTCTTTTCTTTTGCTTCGCAGTCTGGAACCTATATAGCTTCAGATAGGTCCTGGTTTTACTGTTCTCACATGACCTGGGTTGAGCCCTGCAATTTTATGAAAGAACAAATCCTGTCTTGCACAAACATGGAGAATGACACAACACTCTGAGCACAAAACGATTTTATTTTTGAAATTAAGAAATGAGTTCTTAACCGGGTATTGAGCCTACAACTGAACATAACACACCACGACTCAACAAAGGAAAACAAAGGTAAAACAACCTAAACACATCTATTGACACTCAAAACGACTCAAAACAAAAATCGAGACAAACAAAAACAACAGACACAACACTCAGATGCGTACCACCAGTGGGAGACCTCTCGGTTCATGAGGAGCCAGTTTCTTCGGGTATTGTTTCCCACCCTTTCTCATTTGTGTTTCTCACATCACTCGGCCCTCAGGCTCTGTTTTTCTGAAAAAGCCCTTTCCTTACTTTTCTCTCAGTGCACATCTCTCTATTCTTCAATCTCTCATTTTTTATCCCTACCCTGGTGGTTGATGGATAAACAGGAAGTTACGAGCTCTTGCCTCTAGCATTCCGCTAGATTCTTCTTCTTCTGTTCACAACAGTGAACTTTCCCACAGAGGGGTTGTGACAGGATGTGCAGTAGATCCACAACTAACAGCGGTTGACAATACCATTGGCCAATTTGAATGTGATCAGATCTGTCCAGATGAGGGAGTGGAATATCGTGCTCCCTTTTCCAATTCGTGCTTCGCACTTGACTTGATGCCTCGCTGCTCGGAGGATGAGAGAGCTTTCGGCCCTTTGCTGTTAGCTTCAGTTGTGCCCTTTTCTGGCAGGTAGAGTGCCCTTTCTGGCAAGTATGTTGACAATGGGGAAAAGACAGGACGCCTGACTCAACTGTGCCCCTAGTTCATCATTTTGACCATTTTTTGTTTTGGCTTTCTATTGAAACAATTTTGACCAATATGAGAGTTAGATTAACATACTTGTTCAACTTTTTTGATTTGAAATCATGCAAGTGAGGCTATGAGCACTGAAAATTTTCCTTTTTTGGGTCCAAGAAATGGCCCAGTTTTGGAAAATGGAATAATTTTCGAGAAAATTAGTCAACCTCAGTAAAAATTCTCAAAAACTGTTTTTAGAAATGGCCACTGCTCGACCAACACGGAATTTACTCTTGAGATGCACAATCTCAGATCCAAAACAATGGAAAGTTGTCCCTTGCCTAAATGACACCACACGGCAACGGAAAGTTGCTCCTTATTTGAATAGCACCGCAGCACACTATACGGCAACGGAAAGTTGCCCCTTGTTTGAATAGCACCGTAGCAGACTGTAACCAGTTCTCATAGTGAAGATCACAACCGAACTCTTGGATACAGAAATGACAAAGATGACCCATTCAATCTCATAGACAGGACAGTTGAATTTGAAGTGTTTACGGCTGGATTTCAGAATGAAGTTGCCTACGTATCCCAAACATGGGAATCAAGCCTTACGTAGTTCTAAGTTAAGATACACTCGGGTATTAACCTCTCCTTTTGCGCTCTAACTTTTGCCAAGGCCGCCCTTTCTGGGTTTTCAACCTTGCGAGCTATGTTTTTCTTTTCTTTTCAATTATTTCATTTTCTTTTCTTTTCATCTTTCATTTTCTTCATTTTTTCTTTTTTGTTCTTTTTCTTTTCTTTCTTTTTTTCCTTGCTCTAACTTTTGCCTGGGTCGCCCTTCTGGGTTTTCGACCCAGCGAACCTCTCAAGGGTAAAAGTGTAGCTTGGTCCATGTTGAATGGTTTTGAGATCTCGAAGCCATCTGAATCCAGAAGAATGGCTGCTGTTCACTGATGATGTAAAAGTCTATCCAATGGGGGCTGAATTTGCCCCTAGTGTTGTGGATAGGAACTCAGTTGTCCTTCAGCAATACTTTCTTCTTTCCTCCCTTCTGGGATTTGGCATTCTTGCCGATCTTTGTTAGTTTGAGAAATGTCCCAATTTTTGACTCTTCAAGCACATCTGACCTTTTTGGCCCCTAGTTCAGGGGCTGCTTCTGATCTTGCTTTGCAAGCTCCTTTTGATAACATCTGATCTTCTTGATCTGACATTTTTGCCCCTAGTTCATGGGCTGCTTCAAATCTGGCCGTACAAGCCTCACATTGTGGTTGACCGTTAAACATTCTGAATCCAAGTTCAAGGTCTGAAAGCAAAAGGGGTTGAGTCTCGAGGCTGAGAGCGATCCTATGCTGCACAATCTCAAGAGCGATTCCACACAGGTCTTCGCAGGACCACGCAAAACATTTTTTTTTTAAATCTTTTAAGAAAGCGACAAATCACTCGCACTGAAGACAGTGTAGAACCAATCTAGATCAAGCCAGGATTCTTCTCAGTACTCACATTAAGAAACATGATCTCATTCATTAGGGGCTTAGCATGCCTCTCAATTGATCAAATTTTGCAAATCCAGAGGAATTCCTCCCTCTTTGTTTTCATCACAATGTTCAAAAAGTTTTGAAAAAATTAGGTCGATGCAATTGAGGAACAGAAAAGTAAGTGAAAAGCACTGCCGTTTCATTCAAATTTGCTGGCACAACTGGCTCAAGGCAGAAACAAACTCAAGAGTGTGTAAATCACTGTTGTTTCACTCAAATCTTCTGGTGCAACTAGCTCCATGGCAGAAACAAACTCAAAAGAGTGTAAAAGACAAACACAAAAGACAGTGATGTCCGAGGTAACACCCCCGAAATCACGTAACTCCGACATAATAGGACTGACTCGATACAATAAGACAGACCCCAAACAAAAAGACTGACTCAAAATAACGAGACAGACTTAAAACAACACAACAGAACTGACTCAATACCCAAGTCAGAAAGTAAAATAACCAGTATTCGCAAAGTGCTCAAAACAGTGCGTGCCATCCCCATATCTGGAGTAAACTGAGTGCCATCCGTAGGTGGTTCATCCCCTGATCACATAATCACATTATCCCCCAAGTTCATCGATCTAGTGTCGATAGACTTTGCAGGACTTGGTGCGGCGATGACCTATTTATCAATCAAATCTTGTATTTCGTGGCGAAGACGAAAACACATGTCAGTACTATGGCCAACTTGTTGATGGAAGGCATAGTACTTGGCCAGATCATGGGAGAAAGGAAGTTTATTTGGTAATGGCCGCGGCTCTTGGGGCTTCAGATGGCCTTGTCCTATAAGGATTTGGAAAGCTTTGGACAAAGACATATAGAGGGCATGGAAGACCCTCTGGCCTCGGGGTGGGTACATCGAGGTTTGTGGAGTTTTGCTGGATGTACCAGCAAAGGGATTGGTAGGCACTGACTAGGTTTGCTGATCTCTTCTGAGTGCAGGATTAGAGCTGAAATGAACGTTTATGGTACAACGACCCTTCTCCCGGCTTGCCCCTGATTCAAACTGCTCTCATTTTGAGTGGCAAAAGTGCCATCCACAATCTTTGCAACAACTGCCAGCACTTGCTGTTTGTCCAGTCCCTCGGCTTTCAAAGCCTCAACAGCCCACTGAAGGTGTTCATGGGGACCAATGCCCGCCCCTACCTTGTTCTTACCATTTATCTCCACCTTATCAAAGGATCAGGTCGCTATATCAGAGTGAAGCCCAGTTGTTGTCGACACGCCAACACCCAAATCTGAGATGGCCTCAGGTTGGCCCTTTTTAGTTGCAGCTTGCCCCAAGATCGAGGAGCCTTTTGGATTGAAACTTCTAGCGTGTGATGTAGTCGACGATGGAGTCAAAATTCCAAAGGCTAAATCCGCCACAGTTCTCTGACGATCTTTGATCATTCTCATCAGCTCAGAAGTAGTGGGTTCACGGGTTTGGGATGATTGGGGTTCAGGTGCATTCATCATGCATAGGTCCATGCTGTCTGGAATGAACACCTTAGGCTTAGGTAAATGAGCTGGGGTGATGCATATACTGGGATTGTAGCAGAATGGCAGTATATGGATCTGATTGAGATGCAGAGATGACGGGCCAGTACTGGCCCGAGGTCCTTTAAGTGGAGGTATGGTCTCTTCGTCAATAAGATCCTGAATCTTATGACGGAGGCGGATGCAACGGTTCATATCATGACCGTGTTGTTGATGATAGGCACAGTATTTAGCTGGGTCATATCTTGGTGGAAGAGGATTTGGAAGGGGTTGAGGTTCTAGGAGCTCTAGGTGCCCTTCCTCTTGCAGTATTTTCAAAGCCTGAGAGAGACTCATGTAAAAAGGATGAAAATTTCGGCCTTGGGGCCGATTTGAAGTGGTTGTGTAGACACCCCATTTTGACTGACCCTAAGACTTGGGCGCTTTCTTTTGATTACCCGATGATGACAATTAGAATGTGTTTCTCACAAAATTCTCAGTAAGAAATATGGAATTTAAGTTTTAATCCCAACCTTCACCCATTTTTTGGCCAAACTATTTTAGACCTTAAAACCCTCTTTTCAAGATATGTTTTTTTAAAATGTTTCTACAATGTCCCGAGGCTCCCATTTCGATTAAAATGTTGCACTTTTCAGTAAACCGAGTAAGGACAAAGTGGAAATAAATAGAAGGGAGGTGAACTTTTTTGAAAAATATTTAAAAACATCTTCTTTATAGGTTTGGAGTTAAAGGAAATAGGAGGGGATGAAAGAAAACTGGTTTAGGAAAAGAATGAGTATCAAATCATTAAGAAGGAAATGAGCAGCCTTCACTAAATTAGGCATTTCTCTTTGTACACTTAGAATTAAATGTGAGGCCACCACCATTGGAAAGTAGACTTCTGGGGCTTCAATTTAGACCCAAGAACCACCTTAGACCAAGTCCAAATAAGGGAGATATGCCTATTTGAAGTTGGGCTTCAAAGTAGATTTTGTTGACCCAGCCTGAGACAGCCTTTACTAAATTCGGTATATCTCTTTGTACACTTGGAATTTAAATGTGAGGCCA
>JAPPVO010006317.1:0-32830 GCA_030407325.1 Camellia japonica | reverse complement strand
AGTAAATGAACTGATTGAATTACTGAACTGACTGACTGGAAACTGGAACTGAATTGACTGAGTATATATGTGTTATTTTGCATTCTATCTGTTTGACTATTTGATTATCTGTTCAGTTTGTTTCGTTTAAACTGCTAATTGAAGGTCTTGTCGGCGGCCGAACCGGAAATCGTTTAGTGTTTCATTATCATCATAATTTATGTAATTTTATGGTGTAATTATCTGAAAACTGATTAGGTATGATTAAATTAGAGTAAATGTTGGTAAGTTACATGATTTGAGTTTATTTACAATTAGACCACTTAGTGGCCACTATTTACACACCTTTGAGACTCTATCTTGCATTACACAACACATTTCATCAGCCACATTTTGCTACTCACCACCGAATTTAGAGAGAGAGAGGAAGTGAGAGACTTGAATTCATTTGAAGATTGGCTTGATTGAGAGGATTGAAGTATAGATTTCATCTTTAGGCTTCTACACTTGAATTACAAGACCTAGGAAAGGTAATTGAACCTCTCATTGTTGTATTTAAGATTGTTCTATCATGATTCATGTCAAATTGTAGAGCTAAGTCATGAATTGATTCTAGCATGTTGAATTGAAGCTTAATTGTTGCATGCATGTGCATATTAGCAAGTTTTGAGGTTGTAATTCATCATTCCTCACATGTATGTTCATAATGATGCAATGGTCCATGTTTTCAACTTGTTTTTGGAACAATTGGCTCATTAGAGCATCAAATTGAAGCTTTGAAATGATTTGAATTCATGCATGTTTGCATGTTCTTCATGTTCATGAAATGGGTTTGAATTTGGATTTATTTAAGTCACCCTTGGGCTTTAAATTCACAAATTGAGCTTTGAAACTTGTTGTATATTGAGTTTAGTTGTGTTTTCCAGAATTTGGGCCCAAGAGGTTGAGTTTTGAGCTTTGGAATGCTTGGTTTGAGCTTGGGAGGCAAATCTGGAAATTCCAGATTTTGGCTTCTACGCTCGAGCGAAGGATTCTACGCTCGAGCGACCACCATTTACTCTGAGCTACGCTCGAGCGAAGGAATGGTGGCTCGAGCGTAAATTGCAAGCTCTCAGAATCTTGGTGCGTGCAGGCGTACGCTCGAGTGAAGAGCTGTGTCTCACGCTCGAGCGAGCATCGAGCGTAAATTCTGAGCATCCAGTATTTTTACTGTAGCACATGGTCCGCTCGAGCGACGGATTTCACGCTCGAGCGGAGCTCTTTTGTCTGCATGTTCGCTCGAGCGAAGGAATCCTCGCTCGAGCGAGACCCCTGTTTTCAGCAAATTTTGTAAAGTGTTCAAAAGTGCATCCTTGCATCCTCTTTCCATCCTAGGCATTCCTAGGGCATATTTAAGGCATCTTAAAGAGGATATAGGTGTAGAACCACACCGAGGCAAATTAGGGATTAAGTAATTATCTTTCCCAACTGTGAAACTTAGTGTGTGTTCAATCTGTTAACTGTATAGGGTTGGCATTCCGAGGAGACGCTCTAGTTCACTGTAGCCCAGAACTTTGTGAGTAACAACTGTGTAAAGATATGTTCAAATGATTATTTTCTGAACACTGAACTGTACTGTTTTCTGAACTGTTTACTGTTTACTGAATGAACGTATGTCCTTTATTTCTGAACTGTACTGTGGCATCCTTAGCACCTACTGTTTACTGTTACTGTTACAGAGATCTCTGTCGGTTCCCTCGTGGAACCACTACTGTTTACTGATTGATGGCCATCATTACTGTTCGGTCTTTCAAGACCTACTGTTTACTGTTATGCTAATGGATGTACCACATATGACTGATTGACTGAAAGACTGAAATACTGATTTAATGAACTGTTTACTGTAAGGACATTCATTCTAAACCTCTTTACGCATCATGTTATTCACTGGGCTTTAGCTCACTGCTCATATATATATGTAGGTGTACAGGCACCGGATCAAAGCTAGAAGCGTCGGGGTAAACCCCCGTTTTGTCAAGCCAACCAATGCGCCTCACTGCGAGGTTCCGAGCCTGCCAAGCTAAAGCTTAAGGGTGTTTTCATTTCCCCGTCTGTCCCTGCACTGTTTGTAATACTGTATAGACCGCACTGTACTGGTTATTAGGGACTTGATCTATGTCCTGAATGTTTGTAAAAAGTTTTGCATACTGTGCTATCCCGTATATATATGTGAATGTATGAAAAATCTTTTTGGCATACAGACTGTCACAGCTCATTGGACATTGTTTATTTACTGTATTGGCTTCCGCCATGCCCCTGTACTCTGTTTTACTGTCTTACTGTTAAGCAGGCCTTCGGTAATCTCGGATTACTGGTCGGTTACGGTGCTAAACTCATAGGGGCGGGTTTGGGTCGTGACACTTTGTTCTTGGTGCTGTTTAGTCTAATTTTATATTTCTATTATGCTTTCAATATATTGGTCTTCAACATTATGGGTTAGAACAATATTTCTAATTTTAGCTTTCAATATATTTTAGCTTTCAACATTATGGGTTAGAACAATATATTAGCTGTCAATATATACATAGCATTAGGACAATATTTTCTAATTTTATATTTCTCTTATGGTTTCAACATTATGGTTTCAGGACATAGCATTAGAACAATCAAGCCTAGCCTCATAATTAAATTATATTGCCAATGAGTTTAGTGGCAGAACCAATATTTTGGCTCGGGGGCAACATTAAGCAAAAACGTAAGTTTATATTGCCAATGAGAATAGTGGCAGAAATAATATTTTGGCTTGACAAAGTTTTGCCCAGTTTCATAGTCTTATTACTCACTTAGTTGTGTAGTTATGAATTATAATTAAAAAAAAATCACACATCTATCCTGACGGTTAATTTTACATTTGATCAATTAACTGGTTTAAGGATTCCCAGTGGTAGAGAATATATTAGGGGAACTGCGTACGTATCAATTTGCTTACTAATTGATAGTTGTAAAGAGCATGCATTTGTCTATTCTCTCTCTCAAATTGGCCCCTCTATAGAACATATATTGGTACCATTTCGTCAACAAAAATAATTTTGCTTACGTATGTAAGGTTGTGTTTGAATCATAATAACTTTATATTTTCCTCATCTTTTCTTTTTCCTTTTTAAATTCCTATCAAAATTTAAAATGATATTCTCGGAGGGGAATATAGTGAGGGTGGTGGTTGTGCAATACGGTTTACGTCTAGATCAATTTAGTTTGCGGTTGACATTCAATTTCTATGGTCACTAGCATAAGGCATGAAGAAACCTCATCTTCATGTTATTTTTTTCTTCCAAAATGCAACTTGTCTGTTTGATACTCAGTGTATAATTGGAGCAATTATTATGTTTTTCTCACATAAATACATTTTTTAGGTCTTGAGTACTATTTTATTTGATAAATTGTTCATATTTTACTCTTTCATGATAACGAAACTGTATTGAGTTTTTATCTTGCGCGCATTATTTTGGATAATATAAACATCTTAAAATTAGATTGAGCATGACTACAAAAAAACTTCATCCCAAATTTAAACACCTTAAGCATCAATTCAAAGAGCTACTTTTGTTTGAAGTATATTAGTTGGTCTACTTTTGAAAATGCATTTTCATGGCATCGGTATGTCATGGGTGAGAGAGAACTTAAGCAAAAAGCAGAGAAAGGGTTTGGCTGTGCGATGAGGCTGTGGGATGACGGGAAATGGAGGTATAGGGAGAAAAAAAGTGCAAACAAATGAATAGAACAGTGAGGGAAAGAAATGGAGGATACAACAGCGAGAAATGGTTTGCAATTAAATTAATCGATTAGATTTAGTTTAAAAAAGGAGATACAAGTTAAAATGATTACAAATGTACGTTGGCAAAAATATCGGTATGAACTAGATAGTTAATATTTATGCTACATGCTAAATTTTATTTTTTTATTGGCTGGAAATTATTTATATTTGCTGGATCAATTTTTATAAATGTTCTATTAAGTGTTTAGAGGCTAAAAGTTAAACTTTTGAAATCATGTTTAAGAGTGAAGATTTGATGTGGTTAGAACCCGAAATTGAACTTTTTATTTGTGTTTGATGACTTTAGTTTTTGCAATTGTTATAAATAGTTGTATATACATACATATATAAACCCCTTTCACTCTCTCACATCTGCATACTCTTTCCCTCCCCACCAGCTCTTGATCCAAAGCCCTTTACGATGGCTTCTTTGTTGATGCAATAAAGGTTGTTATCAGGCCTGGCCTTGAGATTTCCGGGACCCAAAGCCGATAATTAACTAATAAATTTTTAAGGCCCTTCACATTTTTTTTTTCATTGAATGAAAAACAAAAAAAAATTGAAGGTAAAAGACAAAAGAGCTGTGTCAAAATCACAAAAAAACTTAGTATTGCAGTACAACAACTAATAAGTGTCACTTGATCCTCGCTCTTGCATTTTTAGAAGCAAATAAATAAATCATACTTGCATAATCTAGTTTTTTTTTTTGCAAAATAATTTTCAATGGATAACAATGCTAATTATTTTAAATGGGCCTTTTAATTTTTTAACGGGTCAATTTATTTTAAGTTAGTTTGGGCCTTCCTTAATTTCTTTTTGGATTTAAAACATACCTAATATATTACAATAAACTATAATAGGAGGGGACCTTTTTTTTGGGTATATTTTCAATGGACAACAATGTTAATTTTTTTGAATGAGCCTTTCAATTTTTTGATGGGTCAATTTATTTTAAGCTAGTTTGAGCCTTCTTTAATTTTTTTTTATACTTAAAACATACCTAATATACTACATTAAACCATAATAGGAAGGGGACCATTTTTTGGGTCTATTTTGAGGGGCACTAGGCCATGGCCTGGTTGGCTCATGTCCAGGGCCGGGCCTGGTTGTTATTGCGTAAGAATACTTTTGATGGTTGATTTCAAAGTGGGTTATATATTTCGACAGGTGTAACAACCCCGATCCTTGTATAACGTTAATTCGTACTTAATTATGCCTAACAGTAATTAAGGAGGGATTCTGAATTAATTTGCATGTGTGCTTTGCATTATTGTGTTATATCTGTCTGTTGTAGAAAGATTTGTTCATGTTTTGGTTTTGGTTTGTGAATGGAAGGCCTTATCGGCATCCGAATCAGAAATTGGCTTAATTTATGTGCTAAATAGGGTTTATAGAATTTTATGGTAGGCTCAATTGAAATTTGATTTGGAACGATTAAATTAGATTAAACAAATGTCCACTAATTAGCCTTTATTAAGCACACTTTTGTTTAATGGCCTAATTAAGGCTTTAGTGGTGTCATTCAACACAAAACACTTCCACTCACTCCTTTCTTCATCTACATGCATCTTTGAGTCATCTAAGCCCCAAAAACATGAGAGAGAGTAAAAGAAGGGAGAATTAGTTCAAGACTTGAGGGTTTTGGGCTCAAATCAAGGGATTGCTAGGAATTGTTGTCAAAGTGGAGAAGATTTGAGGGTTTTAACTTCAACTTTTGTAGATTCAAGCCTCTAGGTAAGGAGTTGAACTCTTAATTGAGTGATTGATGTGGATTCTACATGATTATTGGTGAATTAAGTGAATCCAAGTAGGAATTGCACTAGAGTTGGGAAGAATTGGGCCATACCATGCATGCATGTACATTTTCTCACAAATTGAGCATGATTTCAAGGATTTCCTTCATGCATGTGTTCATCTCACTTACATTTTGGGAGTTCATCTTGTTTTCCATTAAATTGCCAAGTTTGGTCATGGTTTAAAGAAGTTTGATTCAAGAAAAATTCATGCGTGTTATGTTCATAAAATATTCTTGAGTTTCATGTTGAATTTTGCATAAGTGGCAAGCCATTGGGCCATGATTTCTTGAAATGATCCTTAATTCATGATGTTTTATGAGTTTTCATGTATTTTCCCAAGTTTTGGCCCAGAAAAATGAAGTTTGAAGCTTTAAAGGTCGAATTTGAACTTGTGGATCAAATATGGAAATTCCAGAAACTTGATTCACGCTCGAGCGAGCACTCTGAGTACGTGCACTTCTACTCGAGCGACGAGAGTCACGCTCGAGCGTGAAATGCATGTGCCCAGAAGTTCATATGTTTTGCAGTCCGCTTGAGCGAGGGAATTCACGCTCGAGCGAGGGTCTAAGTCTCACGCTCGAGCAGGGATTGAGCGTCCGTCGAGCGTGAAAATCATGCAACCAGTACTTTTTTCAAAGTTTACAGTCCACTCGAGTGAGGAAAGTCATGCTCGAGCGAGCGTTCACATCTTGCATATCCGCTTGAGCGGGGGAAACCACGCTCGAGCGTGGACCCTATTTTCAACAAAATTTGAGAAATGTTTCCAAGTGCATTTTTGCATCCTCTTTCTATCCTAGGCATTCCTAGGCCATGTTTAAGACTCTATGATGGGTACAAAGACTAAAGGCACGCCAAGAATGAATAAAGCAAGTTATGTATAATTTGATAGTACGTTACAAGTGTGTGTTTGTATGTATGTTCGTGCAGGTCGCGTGCCTCGAACCACTTGATTAATCTGCTTTGTTTATCTGCACCCGAAGGTAACTGTGAGTAATAACTCTGTAAAGTTATGTTTAACTTTAAGTATTTTTTGACTGATATGATACGATCTGTTTTCTGAAATGCTATTTTATGCATTATGAATGAATATCCAATTCTCTTAAATGTATTTGTGGCACCCTTAGTTCACGTGGCCCTCGCCCGGGGGTAACAATACCGCGGTCAATCTGCACTTGGCCCTCGCCTAGGGGTAACAATACTGTGGCTTATATTCATGTGGCCCATGCCCGGGGGTAACAATACCGAGGCCTATATTCATGTGGCCCTCACCTGGGGGTAACAATACCATGGCTACTTGCGCGCAAGATATGGACCTTTATGGTCGTTGGTACCAACTATGCATGTAGATCTCTGGACCAAGTTGATATGATAGCTAATGGGTGTACCACGTATGATCTTATGAAAAATCTGAATATGAACATGAGTGTGTATCTGAATCTATTTCTGATTTGAAGTCTGAATATGTTTCTGATATAAATTCTGAATCCTAACTTGTGCTAGATATCATTCATTAAAACCTTTTACCTAGTTATTATTCACTGGGCTCTAGCTCACTGTATTATTTATATGTATGTAGGTGGGCAAGCGCATGACCAGGCCTGAGATACCGCCTGGCGAGTTTTGGTGTCAGCCAGCCATCATGCATCCCGTGGAGGTTCCCTTTTGAGATCTACCCGAGTTTGTAGTCGTTGGGACTTTTGTATTTCTGAAATGTTTTTGTCTGGCCTGAACACGTAGGAATCTTGTATATGTGGCTTGGAGGATATAAGGCTACTATATTTTAATGCCTTATATGTATGTATGCAAACATGTATATGAAAGTTTCAAATATTTTGTCCTGTATATGTCTGCACGGCTCTATGGACTATGTAACTTTGTATATTTGCTTCC
Organism: Camellia japonica; assembly: GCA_030407325.1. Classification (NCBI taxonomy): domain Eukaryota; kingdom Viridiplantae; phylum Streptophyta; class Magnoliopsida; order Ericales; family Theaceae; genus Camellia; species Camellia japonica. The sequence continues at coordinate 25,372 of JAPPVO010006317.1, read as the reverse complement.
GTAGCCCCTGTTATACATATTATTTCGTTCAGAGGCCTTCGGTAATCCAATGATTACTGGCCGGTTACGATGCTAAACCCTTAGGGGCGGGTTTGGGTCGTGACAACAGGCCACAAAAAAAAAAAAAAAAAAAATGAAAATCCACTTATCTATATAATAAACCACAAGGGTTTTTGAAAATGTTCTACAATTGTCTTAGAGATACAATTGTTTTTAATGGTTGAGATCAATCCTAATCAACATCTGACGGTTAAAAGTATAAGTTGAACAAAATGCATGTTGATGCTAGACCTTTGGTTCTCGCTTACCAGTACCTCTGTCTATCACAAACGTCTCTCTCCCCCTTAACAATTAGTTTCTTTAGAACATAATGTGAAGACTGGAAAGAGCTCTACTTAGTTTGAATTCCTAGACTAGAAGAGCTCTATTGGTTTTGATGTAAGTGGGATTACCTTCAAAGTTAGTTTCTTTACAACATAATTTGAAGACCATAAAGAGCTCTACTTAGTTTTACGCTCTCTCTCTCTCTCTCACACACACACGCATACACACACAACCTCTTTGCAAGTGACGATAATGACAATTTTTTGTGAATTTCATTGAGGGTTTCTGTTTTTGGGATTGTGCTTTATACATAGCTCCTTTGCTGCTTCAAGTCTCAGTTTAGGTGTACAATCAGAAGATTGAATATCTTTATTAACTGGTTTTACTTGCTTTGGTTTTAGCTATGTTGTGGTTCACTTTCCCACATTTTATCTTGGTAAATTTTTTTATTCTCTAGATGGGTTGGGGGATGGCTTGAACCACATAAAGCACTTGAAAACTCTAAATGTTTAGGGAGGCAATTCGTTTTGTAGAAGACAAAATACAAGAAATTAGAAAATGGGAGAATGATTTGATACAGTTGTACTGAGTAATATCCATATACTAACTAAAGATTTGATGCACTAATTTAGTCATCCATGAGATTCTTTTTTATGATAGCAATCGCTTAAATATTGTTTTGAAGTCTTTATGAGTGAAAGGGCAATATCTCATGTCTCATTCAAACATAGATGGCATCTTCATTTTGTTTCTATGTAACACATTTGATTTTATTTGTGAAGTGATGATTGGTCCTTTATATCAAAGTAAAAAACTAATTTTTGCTTGCGGGATTATTGTTTAGATTCATTTTTACTTCCAAATTAGTTTTAGTGTTTGTTGTGGCCAATACAAGCTATGCATTCATATCATCTTTGGTTTTTTTTTTTTCCCTCAATTAATTTGTCATGTGTTGCCTTATGCATTGTTCGGAATATAAAATTGTGGCCTCATCATGTCTTTCAAAGATTGTGTTTTGGACTTATATAGTAGTGATGACACAAATTTTTGATTTTTTTGTGAATTTTGCGATGAATAATTTGTGTTTTTTTAGGGCTTTTTAATTTTATTTTTTATTGTTTGATTTATTTACAGAGCTTAGATAATTGGAAAAATGGCGAGTTCATCAATGTGTGTTCTATGTTTGCTTCACTGTAGTAATTCATTATCTAGATCATAGTGTTTGGAGAGGTTTGCCTAATTCACATTTTTGCTGTTCTTGAAATTTGCTCCCCGGTTCAACTAGGAAGACTTCTATACAAGAGTTATCATTTTATTGTTAGGTTTCACTATGTAAAACCTGTATAAACTTCTCTCTTACATTCATGTTTAGAATCTTCGCTCAATACTATTTTTCATGTGTGTTTCAGCCAATGATGGGGTTAGAATTATGCTTACCACTGGTATATTCAAAGCTATCAGCGAAGTACATGAATTTTGTGCTGAAAGAAGGGGATTAATTACAAAACAAATTGAAAGAAGATTATTTGTTGCTATGACAATGTCCAAACCAAACCAAATTAAACCAAGCCTTAAGTCCCATTGCGATGATAATGTCATTACAAAAAATTGTGAAACATGCAATTATCACTCTTAAACAAGGGTTTGCTGAGTTTTTATGGTATTGTTCAAATTGAAACCGTAAAATCATTTAATTCGATAATATTATATTAAGCTATTCATGCATTTGTTATTGTTCTTCAAATTTTTTTTATTACTGCAATGATTTCATTTTGTTGTCAAATTAGAGTTGCTTTTAAAGAATCATTTTGTTGATTTCTCATATGTATTTTGTGCGATTTCTCATAGTTATTGATTTTTTAAAGTGAATTTAAGCAAGTGATTTTGTTGCAGGTGGCTGATTCGTATTAGAAATGTTGGGTTATGTTGCTTCTCTTTATGTGTGTAGTTAGTTAGCTCTCATTCTAAATTGGATGATTAATTATTATTTTTTTTAGTTAGATAGGATGATTATTCTTTTGTACCAAAATATTCATTCACCTTTTCTTGACGGTATTGAAATTTGATAAAGTGAAAATGTTACCAGTTATGATACTAATTCAGTAACATCCTTTTATTGAAGGTTTGCTATACATGTGTCATTTTGACGTGGATTGAATTCTAAAATTTGCTGTTTGGACTTAAATTTTACAAATATTTTTAGATTCTATTCTTTGCTTATGCTACACTGTAATATAAAATTCATTATTAGGAGTTTAATTTTGAAATTTGTTATTTGAAATTTATGAATGTTTTTGCCAGTTTACTCTGTAGAAACAATTTCAATTTCTTATTTGTGAAGTATTAAATTGGAGTGATATATCATTTTAAATTGATTTATTACAATTGAATTCCGTAGCACGTGTGGTACCAAAAAAATTATTGACCGTTATTCCTAGTATATATATATATATATATAAAAGTTAATAGATGAACTGCGGTTGAACCCATCTTGTTAGGCATGGCTTGTGGTAGGCAATTCAATTCTCTCAACCAAACATAACTCTCAAAGTTAAATATAGCTTTCATAAAATAAAAGGGACAACACATGCAGCTATTCAAGAAATAGATTACAAAAAGAAGGATTTGAGATCATTGCTATGCCATTAAATGGTAACGTTTTAGTTTTTTTATTTTTTTTTTATTTTAAGGAAAGATCAAGTCTTTGTGGACAATTGTGTAATGGAGTTTCGATTAGTAGATGGATACATGGTTGACATCAGGGAATTACTTGTTGCGACTGAAACCGCCCAAGTATGGTGAGATCAAGCTTGTCTTCAAAGGAATTAATTCATATTGGTCCATAGGAAAATGGACCGGTAACGTTTCTTCGACGTACAGAAGATGACAGTAGCCACAATGGATTGGTCCACTTGAATGCAACCAAAAGCTTGACATCATAAATGAGCATTACTTTTACTTATGATCTAAAGCAACTTAAAGATGCAATGTATGTAAAGAAAAAACATCAAATTAGCAATGACCCACAATATAGATTGATGGATGGTGTGGAAATCTAGACTTTTGTAACACAAAAACAATGTTAAATTGAGAGTTAACATGTCAGGGTAGAGTACAAAGGGTTACTTGGCCTGTCCTAATTGTATCATGGATGCATCATTTCAGAGTTTGTGAAGTAAGATAGGGTATATGAGTGCTCGTCACTACTTACTTGAGAACTATAGTTGGTGAAGGAATAAGTTCTTTTATAGTCAAATTGAGAATTGGTCCCAACTTGTGGAGTTATCGAGAGAACAAATACTAAAGCAAATCATCCAGACAATCGAAAAAGGCAAAGGAATGAAAATCCAACTCCCAATTGGACAAAAAAAAGAATTATGTTTGACCTACCATATTGAAAAACTATAACGGTTCTAGTTTAGACCCGATCCTTATCATGTTCTTCGATCCGGGATGCAATGCTCTTATTCGTTGTCTCTGTTCCTTCTTGTCTTGTTGTTATTGAGTTTGGAGTTGTTGGTTGTGTTTGAAACAGGTTGGAAGTTAATTTTTCAAAAGAGTTGCTGCCTAGTTCCTTACTTCTTCGCTCGAGCGGTGTTTTGGTCGCTTGAGTAGTGTTTGAGATCTTCCAATATTTTTGTAGTTCTACAAAACTTCTAAGAGTAGGGTGATATTTGCTCGAGTGGTTTTCTATAGCCTGCAAAACTTCTGAGAGGGGGTCATTGTGCGCTCGAGCGGTGTTTTTGGTCACTTGAGTAATCTCATTTATTGTGTCTGATGCTCGAGCGGTGTTTTGATCGCCTGAGCGGTCTATGCGTATATCACATCATGGAGAGAGGATTTTTAGTCACTTTTTCATTTCCTTCTCTTTCTAAACATTTCAAAGCCTAATTTGTTCTCATTCTCTCTCTAGTTCTTGCTTAAAACCCTCCTATATCCTAATTCATTGATTTCACCACCATTATGATTTGAAGTAAAACATAGAGCTCGTTGATAAGGTCAATCTAATCAGAAAAGATTTCATTTTTGACTTCGCCAAACTTCAACACTTGCTCTCTTCCTCTTCTACTTTTAAGGTAGGGATTTCTTCAACCTTTGGTATGATTCTTAGCTTAGTTATTTGCTCTTTGAAAAGGTTTAGTGATTTGGAGATATAGGGTTAAACCTAGGTTTTATTTTGAAATGAAAAAGAGGAATTTTCAAATGAGTTCTTAAGAAAGGTTGTGGGGATGGAATTATTGTTGAGATATGTTGGAATATTAGAAATCTCTTTCCTAAATGTGTTTTTAAAAGTAAAGGATGAGTGATTTGAAATTCATTGATGTTTGATTTTTGAAAAGATAAAATGAATATATCTGTTGATAATAAGGATGGAGTTAGATATGTATTATCACTCTCATTTTGAGAGTTTGCATTTATATTTGTTAAAAATTATCTGTTGAGTAGAGATATCTGTTTTTAGGTTAATTGAAACTAATTACTCATATATTTTGCATTGTGCATTGTTTATACTTAAATATTGAAAATGTATTGTTTTGAGAAAAAAAGGTATATACCTTGGTAAATCTAGTTAGGGGGTGTGGTTGTGGTTTATATTGTTGGTTTGTATGTCTTTGGTGAAAGTCTAGAAACCCGCATGGTTAGGTGCTGATCATTCCGGTTAGTATTGGTAAAATGGCTTTGGTAGTGCTTGTATAGCCTACCAACAGACATTTACTTAGAGATTTCCAGTATGTTGTATCCATTGCCCTATTTTCTAACTCGAATAGTATTGTTTATTGAATTGAATCACATACAATTGAGACATATCGGCCTTGTTTGGTTTGGCTTTGGGAAAAAGAATTTGGAGAAAATTTTTGAAAATTTTGTTTGGTTTATAATTTTTCTCAAAAAATTTCCAAAATCACTTTCTCTCTCCTACACATCAATCAATCACTTTTTCTCTCTCCTCTCTCATTTTTAATCACTTTTTCTCTCACATACATCTGCTCAATTACAACAAAATACCAAATCATCCTAAACTTCCAAACTCCAAAACTATTTTCAAAATACACAACCAAACAAACTACAAAAATTTCTAAACTCTCTTCCCAAAATATTTTTTGAAAACTTATCTCCCTAAGTCAAACCAAACAAGGCCATCATAGTTTTGAAAGAAGAAGCATAATGTTTTAGAAAATATCATTGCATTGCATTCACTATATGACTTTGTTAAGCTTCAACGCTGTGCTTGAGTATCTCTACTGGATTTTAGCTCACCCTACATGGAAAACAATTTTTAGGTGTTGATGATATGCTCCTACCAAGGACTTATCTTGGGAGGACCATGGAGTTGAAGGCTCATTTTTGTTTATCTTATTGTAATTATCTTTTGTATAAGCCTCGGATTTTTAATTGTTTTGGACTTGGTCCACCTTATTGTAACTAAGTAATGTCTTGGAAAAATATAGCCATTAAAGCGTAAACTTATCTGTATTCTCTTTTATTTTTAGTTCACTCATACATGGCATATGCTATGGATTCAAGATCTAGGATTTATGAATGTATATATGCATATGTCATCTTTTATACGGTAAAGAAATATAAATCAAAGGTTAATATTTCGCAAGTTTATGTTTTTCTATTGAATCGTTATTATTTTGGGGTGTTACAAAAACGCTGAAGTTTCAACACAACTTTGATGTCATGCACATAAAGAAGAACATATGTGATACTGTGGTCAGGACACTATTGAGCACAAATGGCAAGAACAAGGATATGGAAAAAGCACACTTGGATTTGGAGGACATGAGAATACGAAAGGGGTTATACTTGAAGAGGCATTCCAATGACTCATTCGAGAAGCCTCCGGCATCGTACACATTGTCCCCAATAGAGAGACAAGATTTTTGTGATTTTTTGAAATCGATTAAGTATCCTAATGACTATGCAACAAATATATCCAACTATGTGATCGCTCATGGTGGTAAATTATCTGGCCTCAAAAATCATGATTGTCATGTCCTTATATAACGACTTCTTTCAATTGGATGCGTGGATACCTTTCCAAGGAGATTGGGACCACACTTTTTGAGTTGGGAAATGTTTTCAAACAATTGTGCTCAAAGACATTAAGGGTGACGGATTTGGAGAAACTAGAGGAATAAATCATACTTATACTTTGTAAATTTGAGAAGATTTTTCCTCTAGCTTTTTTTTGATGTCATAGTCCACTTGGCAATTCATTTGCCTTGCAAGGCTATGTTTGGAGGGTCTATGCAATATCGAAAGATGTACCTCATTGAGGGGTATATGTATGAGTTCAAATCATATTGATTTAAATATAGTAGAAAATGTAAATATTGATATTTAAATCATATTGACATGTAGGATGCTTAGACTTCTGAAAGGATTTGTTGGCAATAAAGCTCGGCCAGAAGGTTCCATTGCATAGGTTTACATTTTCAAAGAGTGTAAGACGTTTTGTTTAACATATTTAGTCACCAAAAGTGCATGTTATTGTAAAATTTCTTTCTATGCATATTGTATATGATTATGAAGATGTTTTTGAGAGAGAAAGAGGTATGCAACGCATTGATGAATTGGTCTGGAAATTAGAAAGAGGATGATACAAAAAGAGAAAGTGGGGATTGAGGAGAGAGAATTGTGAAGGAGAGAGAGAGAGAGAGAGAGGAGGGTTTGGGAAACAAATACATTGTCATTTTATCTACGCATGTCATTATGGGTAAAATATTTTAGCGTGTGAATTTTTGGTCAAATAAAATTTAAATTTAGATTTATGAACTAAGTATCCCAATTTTTAATTGTTTGTCAAACTGTGCATAGCACGGTGTAACACTAGTAAGATAAAAAGACAATAAGTATGCTAAATAAGTATGTTCCCAAACAATCTCGTAATAGAGAGAAAAGTGAGCTTAATTTTTTTTTTGTCAAAAAATTTTAACCAAACAATGAAATTTTTTCTCAAAATATCTCTTAAGAGACAAATCAAACAAGGTTTTAAATTTTTAGATTCGACTCGACGAGATAAAGTAAAAAATTAAAATTTTAAAAACAAGTTTAGAAAAGACAAAAATAATGATTTTTTTATATACTTATTTTGACTTTTTCAAATTTTTTTAATTCTTTTTAATTTTTTTTTAAATTCATGAACGAATCAAAAATTTAAAAATTTTAATATAATTTTTTTAAAAAAAAATCACTGCAAAATTAAAAAATTTGTTCGATTTGTTTCTCAAAAAAATGTTTTTAAATTGTTTTTTGAAAAAATAAAAATATTTTAACAAAAATAAATATCAAAAAAATATTTTTAACTTTAACTTTCTAAAACATTAAATTATATAAAAATAATAATTTTTTTACTAAATTAAAATTTTAATTTTATAAAAAAAATTTTCTGAACATAAAATTGATTTTTTAGGTGTTCGAAACCACCCAAGGAGTGACCCGGCCGGTATATTTTAGCACTGAACCCGGTTCTCGACCTTCAAATTCCGGACCGTCAGTCGATAAGAATCACACCACAAGGCAAATCCTCCTCCTGCGCCTGCACAATAAGAACCTCTCTCTCTCTCTCTCTCTCTCTCTCATGGCGTTAGTTAGCCATCTCTGCTTCTCTCATCCCCATCACCTCTCTTCTCTCTCTTCAACTCAAACCACTCTCTCTCTCCCTCACTACCTTCCCCAATTCTTACAACATCATCCCACTCTTGAAAACCAGACATCCCTCAAAATTAGAGCTACTGGGGGCGACATGTTGGGTGATTTTGGGGCCAGAGACCCATTTCCAGCAGAGGTAGAAAGTGGGTTTGCAGATAAAGTGTTGGGTAATTTTAACACTGAGCATCGAATTCTTATTCCCAATCTCTCTTCTCTCTCTCTTTCTCAGCAAGATTGCACTCCTGTCTCTCCTCTTCACCCTCCCATCTCTCGTGATGATGCTCAAAAGCTCTTAAAGAAGGTGAATTTACACATCCTTGTCCTGCTTTTTCTCTTTATGAATTTACTATTTGTATTATGTATAAGCAATTTTGGTTGTTTAAATTTGTTTTACCCATAAACTTAGTTCTGGGTTTGATTCTAAAGGTGAAGGTTTTGGTTTTCTGATTTAGAATTTCTCTTAATTCTTGAGCTTTGCAAGTAGCAAAATTGGGGTTTTTTTTATTATTTTATTTTAATTTTTTAATTTACCTTTTCTGTTTCCTCTGTTTGGGAATCCAGGAGAGAAAGTAAAAGAAGTGATTTGATGAGTTAAGAGAGAAAAGAAAAGAAGGGAAAATATTGATTAAATTGGAAAGAAAAGAAAAAGAAAAAGAAAAATCAAAGTTGAGGAGGTCTAAACTAGTGTTTAAAGAAGAAAAATAAATTAGACAAAAAAAAAAAAAAAAAAAAACCCCTCTTCAAGCTATGAAGTTGCTCCTGCAAGTAGTGATTTCAAATTCTAATGTACAAGTATTAAGATTCCCTCTTAATATTTTACCATATTAGCTCAACTGTGATTTAGAGTTCTCATGTAGATTTAAGTTGAGAAGTTGTTATTTGTTTATTTACTTTATTTTATTTTTAAAGGAAATGAAAAACTGAACTTATGATTCTGTAGGTTGTTGGCTGGAGATTGTTGGATGAAGAAGGGGGACTTAGATTACAATGTTTGTGGAAGCTAAGAGATTTTAAATGTGGAGTTGAACTCATCAATAGAATATACAGGGTTGTTGAAGTTACAGGTCACTTCCCAAATCTTCACTTGGAACTGCCCAATCAACTGAGAGCTGAACTATGGACCGCTTCCATTGGTGAGTGAGGTTTACCGAAAAGTAGTCAATTGTTTTTTGATCGTTTAACTTTCTTAATGGACCTAATTCTATATTATCTGAAGTTACTTTTGAGAACAAATGTGATTGAACATTTCGGGCTTGTTTGGTTTGTTTTTGGGAGAGTTGTTTTTGAAAAATATTTGGGAGAGTTGTTTTAGAAATTTTTTTGGTTTGTTTGGTTGTATATTTTGAGAGACAAATTTTTTTTAGGAGTTTGGGATGATTTGATATTTTGGGAGAATTGAGTAGATGTGTGTGAGAGAAAAAGTGATTGAGAAGGAGAGAGGAGAGAGAAAAAGTGATTGATTGATGTGTAAGAGAGAGAATGTGATTTTGGAAATTTTTTGAGAAAAAACTCAAACCAAACAAATTTTGGAAATTTTTTTTCTAAAACTCATTTTCCAAACTCAAACCAAACATACCCTTCATCTCTAAATACGTTGAGATTTTGGACTCATATATGCTCAAGGTGCTCCCAAGTCACCAATCAATCCTATCCCCACCTCAGGAAGAAAATGAAAAAACAAAAACTAGAATAGTTCTGTGAGGATTCCTCGTGCAAGATTAGATGTGTTCATTGGGTCTAGTCAAGGCTCCTATCCAAGTTTCAATTTGACAATGGGAATGAAATGGATAAATTTTCCCATTGTATATTTTTTATAATTGAAAATATTGCTAGCTCATATTTACTGAACCATTCAGAATGTCCAAAATGTTTGCTTCTGAGTCTTCTGATGCAATCATTGCTGAATTCTGTGGTAGAATTTTCAACTCAGGCTGTCAGTGATAAGATTTCTTCAAGTTATGTTGAGTCTTGTGAGATTTCAAGTAATCTACTTGCCTCCTCTACGACACAGGCATTGTGCATTGAATGTGTTAGATATGCTTTTCATTTTTACATTCTCATGTTACAAAATAGCCCTATTTCTCATTTTCCGACAGTTCGAAAAGCTAACTGGTAATGTGCATTGAAGTTGGGCATAGCAGTCCATGCTAAGAACTGATATGTTGAGTTGTTTTACCTTTCTATACCATATAAACTGCACAGAATGTTTATCATTCCAAATACTTGTCCTATTTTTTTATTAATTTTTTTTTTTTTGGGATACATTTCTTGCTGGCTTCCTTTACTTCTCTTCTTCGTAAACTTGTGTATAACATATTTGCTTCCATTTGTCTTTGTTTTTATATACACTTGAGTCCAAATTCCTTGTTTACCTTCATAACCCAAAAAAATGTTTTATGTAATTTGCAGGAGGATTGAGTATGAATGATTTCATTGTTGCTGCCAAAATAGATGAAATAAAGACATCAGATCTTGTCCCCAAGAAGAGAATTTGGGCTTAGCTTGCTTTCTTGACAAATCCCAAAGATCTGTGTGCTCATGGGTTCCTTGCTTACTCTTCCTTCATCATTGCAATTCATTTATCTTTTGTTTTTTTTTTTCTGCTTAAAAAAAAAAATGTAGTAGTAAATAAGGATTGGTGCAGAAAAGGAAAGAAGGCTGGTTCTTCTCATTGTATTAAAGGGGTGTAACTCTGTATGAGGCTCGGACTTCTTGTCCTGGAAAAAGAATCTGGGCATAATTGGAGAGAGGTCTGTTCATGAATTTCAGCAAGAAACAACTGAAATTGCAAAAATGAATAGAAACTCTATTTTTCTTTATTATTTCTCTGCAATCCTTCGTAAGTTGTATATGTGAATCATTCATTGTTACTTATCCAACAAAAAAGAAAAAGAAAAGAAGAAGAAGAAAGTGTGTTTGGTTTTGACCAAACTGATTACTGTAGTTTTGGTCCCTACAAAAGAAATGAAGTCAGCTATATTTATTGAACTCATGCTGGAGAATGCCCTCTAGAGGTGTTGAAATTTTGAATCACCAAGCCTCCCTGAAAAATATTTCTGAAACTTGCTTTACTTGTTTCATTTGTTTTGGCAAAAAATAATTTTCCGGAGAGATTGTTTTCTTATGTTTGGTTGCGTGCTTAAAACTAATGTACTGATAGTTATATTAGTGGTGGTGGTGGAGATGGCGGCATAGAGGAGGGGCGGTAGTAGTGGTGGGATGGAGGTGATGTTGGCTGTGAAGGGTAAGTTAATAATTTTGTTTTGTTTCCAAAAGAAAAAAAAGAAAAAAAAAGGATTACTATTAGTACTTACCTAATATCTTTGAACCTCCTATTTCTTTGAACTTTCACTCTAAATCCTAAATTTTAATAAGATTTCTTTAATACTCTACTTAATACCAAATTTATCAATATTTATAATATTATCATATCCAAGTGTACACCCATCTAATTTTGCACACCCTCTCTTTCCCCTGTTAATGATTGTCCATCTCCTGTTGAAGAGAAGAGAACATTGATGGTCTCTTACTGTTGAAGAACACCATTACATGTATCAAAATGCATCGAAAAGGAGGAAAAACCCTCATTGCGGCTGCAAATTGACTTTATAGTGTGAGGGAAAAGCTCTCATTGTGATGGAAATTCAGTTCACTATTGCCACCACAAATTAGAATGTCCTCACAGGTAAATACCGACTTCCCAGCACATTTTTATTTTTTGATTTATTTCGACATAAAAAGAGATTTTAAAGGAAAAAACTCTCACAAAAAATACATTTTGTTGTTGGCTATACAAAATCGAAGACATACCAGTGACAAACAAAACTAATGAAATATGACATCCAGTGTTTGAATGATTTCATTTATTTAACTATGACATTTACGACTTATTCACCAAAAAAAAAAAAAAAAAAAAAAAAAAACTATGACATCCAGTGTTTGAATGATTTCATTTATTTAACCATTGCTAAGAGTGACACTAAAAAAGTTTTTGTCATGGAGGAGTGGGTGGGGTGTACTTGTTGGGTCACTACTAGATTTGATAGAGAAGGTTGGATCTTGGATTTATTGGGAACAAGCGATTTAATTTCTTTGTCCGGTGAATTTGAGATGAACAATACCAAAATTTGTTGCGACTCCTGTAAGTTATTATTATTATTATTTTTTTAAAATCGGAAATGTCAAAAGACTTGCAAAACATTCGCAGATAAAAGAGTAGGGTGTGCAACCCAATCTAAAGGAAGCGAGCCATTTAGGTTCATAAAAGCAACCCAATGAGCTACATGGTTACATTTTCTAGGAGACCAGTTGAAAGCAATATTGTTACATACTCGAGCTTGGAGGATGTGATAGATAATGGCTTTGATAGTCCCAAGGGGGATCCAACTTGGACACACTCAGCTCGATAACTGGTTTATTATCGCTCTCCACATGGACTTGAAAGAGATCGAGGGTTGAGGACAAGGCGCATGCCAGTTGAACCGCTGGTGCTTCCCCTTGGATTGTAGAAGATGATTGAATAATACCATCCCTCAAATATCCATTCCAATCCCTAAGAACCACGACTAAGGAAGTCCTATGACCGTCCGTTGCGAAACTAACATCACAGTTAATCTTGAACTGCACTTGAGGAGAAGAGATCCATCTCGGAGGTGCCACCGGCCCCTCAGGTATGACAGGATGCCTTGGAGAGGGCTGGTTCAAGGTGAGGAGCTCCTTCCATAGGGATGTAGCAAGACTCAACGTAAGAGAATGATTTGAACTTTACAGACAATTGCCTTAAGTACCATTGCCGAAGTCGTGATAGAATGTTATGTGCAAATTGTGCATGGGGTTATGGTTCTTTGGGTGTTGTTTCGGGCAGTACAAAAAGCACTGTAGATGATGGGGTTGATATCAAGTCTTGCAAATTTTGTTCTGAGATTGGTTTTAGGAATGAACGGGGCAAAAAGTATAGTGGTAAGATCTATCCTTCAGAGTCTTCCCGACAAAGTCCTGAACCAACATCACCTTGTTTGAGTAGTGAAAAGTTGGATGGTTATTTGCCCAAATTCTGTGACCAGAAGCAGTGTTACTTCTTTTTTTTTTTTTTTGATAACTCAGGTGTCCTGGCCAGCTTGCGCGCACCTCGACTAATCCCTGAGAGACCAATCCCACCGTCCACTAGCAGGGGGCTCATTTGAAGCCAGAGCAAAACTCTGTATAGACTGGCCCAACATAAGGATTGATAGCACTTAAGAGGTTTTGAACTTGAGACCTAGAGAGGAGCAAATTCCTAAGTCCCAAGCCTACACCACTAGACCAACCCTTGGGTTTTTACTTCATTTTATCTAAGCCTTTGAGAAGTGAAATTTTGTTTTTTAAACTATTGAATGCCTTTGGACAAAAATAAGTTTTTTTATACTATTGAATGCCTATTGCCAATCCACCTACCTTCTTTTACTTGGGAAATAGAATTATGAAATTATTAAAAGTTGTGGACCTAAGACTCTTGCCCACAAAATTAACAATTCTCTCAATTGGTATGTTTATATATATAAAATATGAAAATGTTTTGGATAATTTAAGTTTTGAAATGACAATTAGATGACATGTTACTTACCATGGTGTCCTAGTTTCATGTTTGGGTAAAATGTGTTTTTCATTCTAATCTTTTATGAAAAACCTATTAAAACTAGTAGTGAGTAGGCTGCAAATGAATAGAGTCGTTTGTGAACAAGTTCGAGCTCAGCTCGATAAGAGCTCGTTCGAACTCGGTTTGTTAACTATTTATTTATATATATATATATATATTTTTTTTTTGCGTTTGACCTCAATTCAAACTCGTTAAATTTTTAATAAACAACTTGTGAGAAGAAGAGTAAGAACTTTGATAATTAATTATAAATAGTTTGTAAACCACAAGCATAATGAGTAATTCATTGTCACATAGCTGCAAAAATTTGGCATAATAATGTAATTCATTGTCTTAGATTAATTTAATATTTTAAATTTTGTTTCAACTTTATTAATTCTTTTTCTTATTCTATGTTGTAGGAGCACGGAATACTTAAATGCTTAAATCATGGTTTTAAAGTTAGTGAATGGTCATTCAAATTGGAAGAAAAGAAACGGTCCAAATTTCATGGTTTATTTATGAATTTAGGGCTGATTTCTTTAGTAAGTTGCTCATATAAATTTGTAAACAAAGTTGTAGTTTCAGCCTTTGTGGAAAGATGGCAACCGGAGACAAACACGTTTCATCTACCATTTGGTGAGATGTCACCAACCTTATATGACGTTAGTGTAATTTTTTGCCCTTCAACAGAAGAGGACATTCACATTTTTTGGTACCAGTCAGTTTTGCTTCTTTTTTTTTTTTTTGTTGTTGTCTTAGGTCTGTTGTTTTTTCGAGTGTCTCTATAAGATCCAATCCTCTCACAAACTAAGTCTTGGCTTTCTACCATGGATACCACCCCCGTTTGATTTTTGCATGATAATAACGAATTCATTTATTCTCCCAACTTCAAGAGTCCATGGAATTAACTTATCTTGACTCTTGGATATCTCAAATAAAGAACTTAAATTAATCAATTATTGCACATAAAAAAGGACAAAAAAGGTACATTGTTTGTAAAATAATCAAAGATTTAGATCATGAGTGACAAATTCATTATTATAATCTATTACATATTCTGAATCAACCTTAATGTCTCTAGTCGAAGCATCATCCTGAAAACATATGTGAATGTAATTTCAAAATTGAAAAAATATGTTCGGTTGAACAGTGTCGAAACTAATAGTTTTGTTCAGTTTAACAGTGCCGAAAATAAGGTCACGTTCGGTTCAATAATACCGACTATCTGCATTACTGTTCAAAACTCATAAATTGCACTAAATGTTTGTGTTCAGTACTGTGTTACCGAACATAATGTTAATAGTCAACAAACCAGGACCAAATAGCTCGAACAAATTAATAATTATTGAAAACAACCAAGAATGTTAATGCAAGATAAATAAACTTACCAATGGAATGTCAGTCTTATCAGAATTGTTGTCATCGTCATTCATTGCTCTATAAAGTGAAATAACTGATGAAGAGTAATACTTGTACTTGAAAAGAGCTATCTGTTCAAAGTTTCTAGTTCAAGAGAGTTTATGATGGTAATGAAGAGACATTTAGCGTTTAAAATAGTTATGAAGAGTAACATATTTAAAGTTTATATAGATTGGTGATGAAGACTAACATATTTAGGGTTTAGAAAGGTAGAATGCGTAAAGGTGGGGGTGGGTGTAGAGTGTTAGTTCTTATTTGGTACGTGATATTCCATTAAATGATATCTTTTAATGTAATTTTACTTTAATGTATAATTGTAATTAAAAAAAGTAAAAATTGGAGAATCCAAAGAATTTAGATAAGTGTTAATAGCAGAATAAAAAAAATGCTATATTGGCTATTGGCAAGACATAGGAAAAATTATTTTCTCACTTCACTACAGACCATATACATCAAAATTTGCTTATTTTAGCCGAGAATCATTTTTGCATTGGAATAATAATAATAATAAAGAAGAAGTTCTGTTACTAATTTTTTTGAAGGAATTTTAACTGGTGCATTTATTTTTTTTTAGAGAATGATTAGTGTGTGCACTCTTTTAGATGGTGTGTATATAGGGTGCACACTCTTTTTTGTGTGTGTGTGTGTTTTTTTTTAAAATTTTTATAGTCAAAAAATTTTAAATTTTAAGAAATTTTTATATTTTTTAGATGCACATAACCTAAATATACTTTTAAAAAGATAATATTTATGATTTTTTTTTAAAAAATTCATCAAATACAATAAAAAAATATAAAAATTCAGTATATTTTTGTATTCTTATGTATTTATTGAATCTTGTAAATATTTTTTCATAAATATTTTACTTTTTAGGTACATTTGAGTTATGTGCATCTTGAAAGTAAAAAATTTACTTAAAATATTAAAAAAATTTACTAAAAACAAGAAGAAAAAAAAAACACAAAAAAATAAAAAAAATTAATATTTTAAAAATCAATCGAAATCAAACTAGGTGATCTGTCTCTGTATTTCAATTTTTCTGAGGACAAAATTTATTTTATTCCATTGTGGTATTGAGGCTGGAACATTTTTATCTTTTATAGTTTAAATTAGGGATGTTCAAAAAAATTGGTGGAATCAGTAAATTGCTCCAATTCAGTCCAAACTGCCGGTTTGGTTTGGTGTTTTTGGTTCTGGTTCTGGTTCTGAAGATGGTGGAATTGTTCAAATTGGTTTGGTTCCCGATTCTAAGGTTTTGGTTACGGATACTAATCGAACTGGACCGTTACATATTTATTTATTATTTTTTTACATTTTAATATAAAAAAAATTAAAATATAAAATGTTTCTTACAAGATTTGAAGACTAGTCATCATTGTGAAATTAATAAACTCTAACCAACTTAACCAAATTAATAATTATTAATATATTTAATAATATAAAATACATATCATATTTATTATATAAAATTTATAGAACGGAACTGAATCGGTTTTGGTTCGGTTCCATAGGTTAACAGTTCGTCACGGTTTCAATTTTTTTGAAACCGTAAGAAACGGTTTGATTTCTGATTTATTCTAAAACCGGACCAATTCGATCTGTCCCCAAATTTAAATATAATCAAAAAATTCTTATGTGATTTTGAACCAAAATATTATATCATTGTTAATTTTACATCCAAGCTAACGGAACACACACCATTTAGAGTGGACTTAATTTTTTGAAATATATATGCCACATTGTTGAATTAATTATGGAGAAATTAAATCTTATCCAATTTCAAGTTTCTACATACAAAAAACTTGCACCCATCCATCCATCTCTAATTATTTTGGGATACGCTCCGTTGCACGCTTGCATCTTTTCATACTCATTCATATTTTGTGGGCTCAAATTCAGATTCACATCAATGATTTAAATCGTCTATTTTATAGATTTTGTAATAAAGGTCATTCATATAAAAAAAATTAATTTAATCGGACATCTATAAACATAATAACAAATCACATTTTGTTTTATAAAATGAATAGCAAATAAGATTGTAAATTTAAACCATTCATTTTGTAAAACAAAACGTGATTTATTTATATGCTTATATAAATCTAATTTTTTGTATGAATAATTTTTACTGAGCCTATGAGATAGATATAGTTTGGATCATCAAAGTGAGTACAAATTGAAAGTATGAATAGGTATGGAAAGATAAAATATGGAAGGGAACTTATCACAATTATTTTTAATCAAATACATAATTTGTAGTTTCCAAAAAAAATAAAATAAAATAAAATTGAGAGGATCTCAATCCTTTTTTTAGTACCTAACTCTTAAGAAGAAATAGACAGAGACAGATGGTTGCAACTGCCACTTACCCCCTGAATTAACTCTTTCTCTCTCTCATGGTTTTTGTTGGTTGCATAACAGGTGGGTCAACTCGGAGTTTGCTGTGGAGGAAGAAAGGGATCATCTTTTTGTTATTATGCATTTCATTTTTCTGTGTTCATGTATGATGTTTGATGAAATCTGTCTTTTAGTGATTGGATGGATTGAATTTGGGACATATCCAATTTTTATGTTCAGTACATTTTCTCCGTTTGATCAGTTTCCCTCCTTACATGATTCTTGATATACATTAAATCAGTGTTCCCAAAAAACCAAATTATCATCAACTAAACAGAGAAGTGGAAAAGGAGAAGTTGCGATGTGAATGAGCAATTTCTAATGCATTTGGCTCGTATTTGGGGCTCAAATATAACATTAAATGTGTTTAGAACTGCTTTGTTTTTGGCTAATTATTTCTTTGCAAGTTTTTGGCAAATAAATGACTACATTATAAGTATGACTTTGTTTCTGTGAATATTCCGTTTCTTTTGGTGTTTGTGGTTTCACTTTCTGGACTAACCATAATCGGGTCAAAGACTTCAACTACAAATTTAGAATAAAATTATATTACACAATGAAATACCAAAATATGAGCTTTTCCAAAAGCTAGACTGATTTGATTTTTACTTTTCTGTCCATTTTATCATAGAATATAATTATATTTTACAAAGAATGGAATGATTTGTTGAGTTCTCTGATCCCAGTGCTTGAAAATCGTAATTTTCACTTAGTTAATTTAGCCATATTAGTCAAATGGCTCAAGAACAGTAAACGAGCTATAGTAGACAGAATCTTCTTTTAGCATTAGCTTTTTTGAATAACCTATTGGAATTGTACAATCTTTCACTATGTTTGGTAAGAATAAAAAATAAAGGAATGAAGAGGGTGGAGGGATGGAAGGAAAATCCCTTGTGTGATAAGAGGAATAAGGGGATGATTGTCTTATTCCCTGTTCCCCTTCCTCCTTCCCTTATTAAACACTTTGGAAGGATCCCACAATCCATTCTTTAGGTTCTCCTTTTACTAAACATAGCATTAGTTGCAAAATTCTTATCCTCTCTATTGAAAACTATTTGTTATTTAGAGTCATGAAGTGAACCTTGAGTTACTTATGTTAGTTTTCCTCATGTTTAGTGAATATGACTGCATATGAAAATAGGTGGTTCTAAAGTTTTATGATAGAAATAGTGGTCGCCTTATACACAATTTCTAAAATTAACAAGAAACTCGTACTCATCGCACAAGGTTCCCGCTTATAGGATTTGCAGTTGTGAAAGGTAGTAGGTAGGTTCACCCCTATTTTTATTTTATTTTATTTTATTTTTTGTAGAGAGATTGATTCCTGTAAACCATCACAATGTTGTGAACAGACAACACTTGCCATCACATTAGGTTATGATCTCAAAATATAACAGATTATTCCCCAAGAAGCAACAAATTTCAGTACCATTTTTTCATTCGCGTTTGTCTTTTTCTTGGAGGCAATTAAATTGTGTTAATAATTTATGTACTAATTATTTTCAAGGAAGTCTAGATTCTACTTGTTTACAGTCAAGATGTACCTTTTGAACTTTTGATACTGCCGCAATTCCAAATAAAAAAGAAAAGTTTGTGTTTCATGTCTTCTTAGAAAGCTGTCATTACTAGGACTAGCTTACATGTCATCAATAACTCCTTCATGAGTGAAGTTAGAAACACTAACCTACTAACTAACATATCTGTGTTAGTTGATATACTAATTAGTATTTGTGGCAGTACTCTTTCATTTGCTGTAGAGAAAATGTCTAAGGAAGCCTCCTCCATATCCCCTGGTAAGCACTTCTTTGCTGGCTTGTTGAAAAGTGTAAACAAGCTAAGCTATGTGTGCTTAAATTAGCTATATGGCATTTTATGGGCTGTGTTTTGATTCAGATTTCTAAGAGTAGTGGGGATGAGGTTCGGTTCTGCTTGCTTTTAGAGTCACTGGGTTAGACTTCCGTTTGCTTTGTCAATGTAGTGCCAAAGGCCCTAAAAAAATTAAAGAAAATCAACTTGGTGTATTTGTGACCAAAGGTACCCTGCTTGATTAATGTGAGTGATTGAAATAATGTGCCAAGTAGTCTTCAAAAACATGCACAATGAGTAAGAATACGATCCTCACTTGGTTCAGTGAAGCCATCTTTCCACTCATTGGCTGGCTGGCTTCAGGCTCGGCAAAATGTATTTGTCTGTTTTTGTATGTTGACTGTCACAAGGTATTTGTATTTGCATTAAGAGGGGATAAACTAAATAGTGTTGGATGGCATGTTTGGTTGATCAAGTTAGGCATGGTTGAACTTGGATCGAGTTCAAACCTAGGACCAATTCTTCTTTTCTGGGCATTGTTTAGCATAGCTTCCCCAACCAAGCCGGTTTTGAGTGCAATTGCACTCTCATGGCATTTTCTTTGTTGAAGTTTGACCAATCTACCAATGCTACACAGACCTCAATTCCATTCAATCATTCTCTGAATATGGTGTGTGATTAACAAAACCTAGTTTATGGGCTGTTTGGGCAACATCAAAAAGAATCAGGTCCGACCCGCTTCTGATAAATTGTCTGATTTTATGCTTATTTATTTATTTTTAAATCACCCATCCTTGGTTTTATCAAACAAAGGTGGGTCTAGCATACCTTAAAAATCCTTTCAAAATATAATTCTATCCATTGATTTAAGTGTATTATTTGTTTGGAGCTTTTAAATTATAATTTTACACTCATTTTTCAAAACTCAATTCAAAACATAATCATTACTTTTCAAAACTCATAACCAAACACATAATTCAAAACTTTTTTCAAAACTCAATTCAAATCAATATTTTAATTTTTAAATATTTTAAATATTTTAATATTTAAGTATGTTACGATTTTTTTTAATTTTTTAATTTTTGAATATTTTTAAATATTTTAATTTCAAAATATTACGATTTTAATTTTTTAAATTTAAAATATTTTATAAAAATAAATTCAAACTCTATTTTATAAAAATATTTTAAATATTTTAATTTTTTTGTTTTGTATTTGGTTACGATTTGAGTATAGAGTTGTGAAAATAGTATGGAGTTTCGAGTTATATATTTGGTTATGAGTTTTAAAAATAATTTCTTAATTGAGTTTTGTTTTATGTGTTTGGTTACGATTTGAGTGTAGAGTTGTTTTTAAATTTAAAATATTAACATTTTAAATTATTTAAATTTTTTGAATATTTATTTTAATTTTTTACTTATTAAAATTTTTAAATTATTTAAATATTTATGATTTAAATTTTTTGAATATTTATTTTGAAAAAAAATTATTTCCTTTGTAGTATTTTCAATTAAAAAATTGATTAATGTTATTTTCTGTTAATAATAATTTTTTTTAATTGAATTTAAAAAGAGTTTGGTTATGAGTGTTGATCAGAATTTTCAATAGTGTGAAAGTAGTGTGTTTTGTTATGAATTATAATAATTTGATTTAAGTTTTGAAAACTCTTTCCAAAACTCATAACCAAACAAATTTTCTTACTTCACATGTCAAATCAAACTTTCAAAACTTAATTCCACACTCAATTCAAAACTCAATTCAACACTCTATTCAAAAACCATAACCAAACAAATTTTCTACACTCAAATCATAATTCCACAACTCACAAACTCAAAATACAACTCATACTCTCAAATCATATTTACAAAACTCTACCAAACGCAACCTTAAATTTTTTAAAACCAGTTAAGTTGTGGTTCCCAACTGGTTTTCATTCTTTCCAAATAGGATTTTAGCGTAGCTTCTTATGCTCCATAAACCAAGCAGAACTTCATTGGCTAACCTCATATATTTGATGTACAGCAATGTTACGTAGCTCAAATTTTGTGGCTCAAAAGTGACTCAAATGGCCAAAACGACGTCGTTTTGAGTACAGAACAACATAAAAATGGCCAAAATGACGTCGTTTTGGCCATTTGAGCCACTTTTGAGCCACAAAATTTGAGCTACGAGACATTTTCCATTTGATGTATAAAGCCTCACAGTAATCAGTAAGTACCTGTCCTATATTTCTAAAACATTTGAGCTTTTTTGGCAACTTAAGAGTGTTTTTTTGTTTAATCTTGAAGTATATTTATTCTTTTATGGATACATGGCAGAATGCTTTGGAACCACATATGAGCCGTGATACACTGGAGTACCACTGGGGGAAGCACTACAGAACATATGTAGAGAACTTAAAACAAGCAAATAGTGGGAACAGAATTGGATGGAATGACATTAGAAGGCATAATCATTACTACATACTGAGAGAAAACTTTACGGAACATAAACTAAAAATCATTAAGGATTCAATTCTATATATGAAAACTATATGAATATCTACAATACAACTTAAGTAAATACATACCTTGATCCATGATAGTATGAAATCCTCTTGCAAGAAAGAGAAACCTTGAATAGAAAACCTTGATCTTTAAGTTCTTGACTTGTCCAAGATCTTCAAACCACTTCTCTCTCTCTAGACGATGGTAGCCTTCTTGTGGTAACAACTTAAGTTTTTGATGGAGAGTATGGTTTGGGACCTTATACTATTTATACTAATATTCTTCCCATCAAAGAACCATTCATTCAATGAACTTCATTAAATAGATTAATGTATCTTACATATTCATAATAGATACATAATGCATCTCTAAGATTCATTCATAATGAATCCATCACATTGAATGTGCATTAGCATTAGTCTTCTATACATTGTATATATAGGTACATTCATCAATTATTAGTCACCATCTAATTGATGTACATGTATCTTACTTAATGAGATGAATCTAGTATAATCATGCATAAGCCACATTAAGCCATATATTGTAAAAATTCTTACAATCTCCCACTTGGCTTGCATGATTATATTACTTCACTAGATTATCATAATATGGCCAACGTTCTCCCACTAGAAGATTGCACCATCACCATTAGATTCTGTTCAATGAAATTATTAGCACCAAATCATTGTAGTCAGTGATTTATACATTGATCAAGATTGTACAATGGTTATAGTGTTAATATTTTCCATCAACATGAATAAGTGAATCTTAAAACACAAAGATGACATTAGCAACATAATGGTGATTAATGCTAATTCATCTATAATGGTCCCGTTGTTTACATCTTCTTCTAAATTGTGCACAAGTATGAAGAATGAAAACAACAAACATAATCATTATTAACAGAAGATGATTATAACATAACATTTATCATGAACATAATACACTCATTTCAAATCTAAACATGATAAACTTTCTACTAAGCCCATGCGCGCAACATGTTCTTGAAAGAGCTTAGGTGTGAGACCTTTAGTTAAAGGATCTGCTAACATGAGTGTAGTACCACTATGAGAGATGGAAACAGTCTAATTCAAAACCCTTTCTTTAACAACTAGATACTTGATATCAATATGCTTTGATCCTCCTGAAGTTTTGTTATTATTGGAGAACCGCACAGCAACATCATTATCACAATAAATCTGTAAGGGCTTCGAAATTGAATCGACAAGTTGTAATCCAGATATGAAATTCTTTAGCCATACTGCATGACATGTGGTTTCATAACATGCGGCTTCATAACATGCAATGAACTCGACTTCCATAGTGGAAGAAGCTGTCAGAGTCTGCTTATGACTCTTCTATGAAATAGGTCCATTAGCAAGCATAAAAATATATCTAGAAGTGGACTTTCGAGTGTCTTTACATCCAGCATAATCAGCATCTGAATAACCAACCACTTCAAGGCTGTCTGTTCTTTGATAAGTGAGCATGTAATCCTTAGTGCCTTGTAAATATCGCAACACTTTCTTAACTGCTTTCCAATGATCAAGTCCAGGATTGCTTTGGTATCGACCCAGCATACCAACTACAAATGCTATGTCAGGACGTGTACAAACTTGAGCATACATAATGCTCCCAACTGCAGAGGCATAAGGAATTTCTTTCATTTGTTCCTTTTCTAAACTATTTTTGGGACACTGAAATTCACTAAATTTATCACCCTTAACTATAGGGGCAACACTACTTGAACAGTTCTGCATGTTGTACCTTTTAAGAACCTTTTCGATATAGGCTCTTTGGGACATCCTAAAATACCACGAAACCTATCTCGGTGAATTTCTATCCCAATGACAAAAGAGGCTTCACCAAAATCTTTCATTTCAAAATTTTTTCGTAAGGAATTTTCTTTATCTCATGTATCATTCCCAAATTATTGCTAGCAAGCATATATCATCAACATACAAAACTATAATGCAGATATTGCTCCCACTGATTTTAAGGTAGACACATTGATCAACTACATTATCCTTAAAATCAAATTTGGTGGAACTTCATGAAATTTAAGATACCATTGTCGAGATGCCTGCTTTAGACCATATATGGACTTCTTAAGCCTACAAACCATATTTTCCTTACTTTCATCCTGAAAACCTTCAGGTTGGTCCATGTAGACCACTTCATGCAAGTCACCATTCAAAAAGGCTGTTTTAACGTTCATTTGATGTAACTCTAAATCATAATGAGCTACTAAGGCCATGACTATTCTCAAGGAATCTTTATTAGAAACAGGAGAATAAGTTTCCTTATAGTCTATCCCTTCTTTTTGAGTGTATCATTTAGCAACTAATCTGGCCTTGTATCGTTCGACATTGCCTTTAGGATCACGCTTGGTTTTAAAAATCCATTTGCATCCAACAGTTTTGGCTCCCTTAGGCAATTCTACAAGATCTCAGACATTGTTGTCTTTCATGGATTTTAACTCATCTTTCATGGCATTTAACCATTGAGTTGCATTTCCATTTTTCATGGCTTGGGCATAAGAAACAGGATCGTTCTCCAAGCCTATATCACACTCATTTAGGTAAACCTCATAGTCATCTGATATGGCTGGTTTCTTTTCTCTTTGTGATCTGCGTAAAGGTTATTCTGCAACTGGGACAACTTCTTTTTCAATGTGAGAAATCTCTTGTGTACCAATAGGTTCAGGTACAACATTTCTTGGATAATCGTGGAAGGCGTAAAATCACGATTTTCCTCCGAAGAAATATTTTTGGATTCATACTCCCACTAATGTTTTCATCCTCTAAGAACACGGCATTTCTAGTTTCAACAATTCTAGTGCTATGAGTGGGACAATAGAATCTAAAACCCTTTGATCTCTCAGGATATCCAATGAAATAACAACTTATAATTCTAGGGTCTAATTTCTTTATTTGTGGGTTGAAAATTTTTGCTTCAGCATGACAACCCCATGCATGTAAATAATTCAAATTAAGTTTCCTACCAACCCACAACTCATAAGGAGTTACAGGCACAGCCTTACTAGGAACCCTATTAAGAACATGTACAGCAGTTTTTAAAGTTTCACCCCACAAGTAATCTGGCAAAAAAGAGTTACTCATCATGCTTCTCATCATGTCCAAAAGAGTACGGTTTCGTCGCTCAGCTACACCATTTTGCTCAGGTGTACTAGGCATTGTGTAGTTAGCAACAATACCATTCTCAGCCAAAAATAAAGCAAAAGCACTTGGATTTTGACCCGACTCAGTGAATCTACCATAATATTCACCACCTCTATCAGATCTTACACTTTTAATCCGTTTGTCAAGTTGATTTTCAACTTCAGTTTTATAGAGTTGAACATATCCAGTGCTTTTGATTTTTCACGAATAAGATACACATAAGTATACCTAGAAAAGTCATCAATAAAAGTAATAAAATATTTATGTCCAGAAATAGTTGGGACAGTAAAGGGACTACATATATCAGTATGAATTGTGTCTAATAATTCATTTGTCCTAGTAGCACCTTTTTCTTTGTCTTTGTGTATTTTCCTTTAATGCAATTCACACAATGCTAAAATCAGAAAAACAAGTGAACTTAAAATTCCATCTTTAATAAGACGTTCCATCATTTCTCTTGATATGTGGCCCAAGCGCTT
>JAPPVO010006316.1:0-25267 GCA_030407325.1 Camellia japonica | reverse complement strand
GAACTTATTGCCGGCCGGCAGTATTTAGTGCCGACCGGCAGTCAATAGATGGCCGGTGGATCTATTTGTGCCGATGGCCACATCCTAGTGCCGGGTGGTCATTTTACTTAGCCGGTGGGATCCCCCAGTATCCTGAGAGGCATTTATGAGACTTTGGCAATTTTCAGAGGAGCAAAGCAGGGAAAACAGAGGCAGGCTAGGCATGGCAGTGCAATTCCGAGCGGAATCCGAGCGTACATGCATTGAGCCCTCGCCCCGAGGCGGTTTACTGTTTTTCTTAGCATGGTTAATTTGTTAATTAATTAGGCGGTTTGTAATATTTAATTAGCTTGCGTAGTTAATTAATTTGTATTATTATCTTGATCTCTCCGTGTGAGAGTAAATCTGTAATAAGTGTGTGTGAGTGGCGTGTATGTCTTCCAACCCCCATTTCTTTCTTCCTTTTATTTACCTGCTTATGATGGTAGATTAGGGCACGTCTATTTTAGCATACCTTATGCAATGCATGCGCGCATCCATACATCTGTCTTACACGCATCGGGCTCGGTACATCATACAAACCGCATTGTATTTCAATTTCCAAATTGAATACTTGTTATTTGTAGCATTTCACATGCCATGGTTAGGATAGCCGAGCCTGTCTAAATTGCACCATTGTTTGTGTTGCATTAGACACTTAACATGAACTAGGCCATGCATGTTTGCTAACTAGTTTATTGTTTTGGCACGGAGTACGATGTAAGTATTTATGCTTTAGCATCTCGCATGCGTATGAATGTTAACATGACAGCATGATTACCATGTGGCTAAGTGCTTATATGAGATAAACTGTTTGAATGCCCGTGGGTGGAGGTTGGATTGCTTGAGTTGGAAAAACTCGTTGAAATCCGTGTTTTAGCCTACTTGCGATTAGCAAATTCCGAAACGCTTTCAAAACGAACGGATCTGCAATGCTTATTTCCAAATTAGGCAATCTAGTCTATACTGGTTTGCTGTGCGCATAACATAGTAATTCTAGGCTAATAACTGGAATAAGAACACATAACGTTTTCAAAATCGGATATCACGGTTAGTAGAGGCCGGTCTTCGGACCGAGCGAAAGGGGGTGCTCATAGCTGACCTTCCCCGATCGTACCCAAGCTCCCGAGCCAAGACATTTGGTGATGACGGACATGTGGCCTTCGGCACCGAGTTAGGGTTTCCTAAATTCCCAAATTCCCCCATTAAAATATTTAGGTGGCGACTCTGTATCTGGTAAAGCAGTCCATGTTAGGCACTTCTTTTCAAAATCTGTTTTTCTCAAAACGATTTGCCAGAGTTGGACTCTTTGGTTCAGATTAAGGACCGCACAAAACAAACAGGGGAGTCCGAACTGTAGAGCGAGGCCCACGGGCGCGTCTATAGTTTCTAGCGACTCTGCTGGGGATTTTAGAGAGCTTGACTCGAACTCGTGATATCCTATTTTGACTACACCTATGTGTTTCTTTGCATTGCATGTGCATTGGTGCGCCTAGGACACCGTGTTGGCCATCTGCTATTCCTGAGCGGTTTGCTGGAGGCTTGTCTTGTCAAGGCATGGCCATAAGGCTGACCGGTTGCGGGCTCTGCCAGTATGGGAACACAAACCCCGGTTTTACCGGGGCACCCTTTTCGACCATTCGACCTAGTGCATATTCGGATCCATAGTGACCATTCCAAACTAGGACAGGTTGCTTACCCGATATAGGTTGTTTGAAACCGCTGTGTGCGTAGTGAAACCCTAGCTCCTGACAAAATAGGACAGGGAAACCATATACCCCACATAGGGGTGTATTGGCTCTCATTTATCTGCTATGTGCTTTTTAGAGTGTATCTCTGCAGGGAACGCATATATCAATTTACAAAGTTTGAGCATTAGGCCCGAGGGCACTAGTATCAGTGTTGTTGAGAATCAGTTGTGTCTGCGGGTATCAGTTCAGTTTTGAACAGTGATTCTGGGGAACAGTGATCAGTAGTAGAGTGCAGTTGTTCGGCTACACCCGTGTTTGATCTGTTTGGGGCTGAAATACTGTTTGTTTTCCGTTTCAGTTCAGAGGTTCGGAGAGTCGACCCAGAACAGTTAATGTCTTCTTCTTGCTGAGGTAGGACGTAGCATGACGCAGAATTCAGAAGAGTTCGTGGTCATGACGGCCGCGTTGGATCAAGGAGTCACCCTACACAGTGATACTACTGTTGATATGCCGCATCCACCCAGGTCGCCTGCCGCACACCCAATTTGGACCCCTCAACTATATCAGGCTCGCGAGCCTACTACATTTGAACTAATGGGGATGATAGGTGATCTTCAAAGATCCGTGGCGGATCTCGCCTATGGATGTTAGTTTCACCACCAGCCGTACTGTATGCCGGGAGCTTTGTACCCCAGGAGCCCCCGCTGTTGGGCCGAATTGTTATTGAACTTAGTCAACCGGAGATGGCCTCCAGTTATAACCATGACATGTCAACACCAACTCAAATCCTAGATCAGGCTGAGGCCAGGAGACAAAGGTAAGATGAAGGCAGATGCCGACCCTATCGAACAACTGCTGTGGGCAGTAGAGGCTTTGAAAGCCAGGGGGATGAACAAGCAACAGATATCTGCAGTTGTGACAAAAACTATGGAGGATGCTTTCCCCACTCCGCCTGAGGGCAGTTCCAGTCAATCAGAGAACCGGGATAGGCCCCGTCATGCCAAAACAGTTCTTTCCGCTCCCAACCCTGCATCCGGAAAGGATCAAAAATCCAAGGCCGCACCCGCCGATCCGTTCGCTAGTGCATCTAGCAAGAGTGCTCAAGCTCGAAAGTACCTGCCTCGAGGGCGCCGAGTCTTCCATCGTTTCTACATGCCTTTGTCTAGGGCACTTTTGATTTTGGCCAAAAAGGGGCATCTTACACCTCTTGAGCCCCGACCCCTCCCAAAGAATCTCCCTGCTACACATGATCCTGCTCAGTACTGTGCGTACCACCAGCAGACAGGCCACCCTACTGACAATTGCTTCCGCCTCCGTCATGAGGTGCAGGATTTGATTGACAATGAGGTTATCCTCCCGCCTACCTCGGCCAAGTCAGTCACTACAGAGTTCTTGGATTTTGAGGATACCGATAGTGCAAGCATGTAATCGGGAAGTGGACCACCTGCGGGCGGTACTTGACATATTTTTGAATGTGGCATCTGGCACGCATTTTTGAGCATCTGTGGTTGCTAATTTTGTAAGCTCTGGCTTGGGTATTAGGGCAGGTCTTTTCTTTTGTTTTGAGTCTGTCTCTTTTCACTGAGTCAGTCTTTTTGTTTACAAGGTCTGTCTTGTTGTAATGAGTCAGTCCCTCTTGTATAGTATACCAGGTGATTTCGGGGTTGTTGCCTCAAACACCGTTTTGTCTTGTAATTAGTCGTTTTTGCTTTTTGAGTCTGTCGCTGTCGAGGAGCCAATTATACCAACGAATCTGAATTAAACAGCCGCGGCTATCATATTCCAGTACTTGTTGTTGTTTCAGCTGGTCGTGTTTCAGCTGGTTGTGCCAGAGGATGTGAATGGAACGACAGTACATACCACCTACTTTCTTGTGCCTTGAACATCGTTGTAATGACCTAAGCTTTTAAAAACCCTTTTCGAACACTGCGGTGATGAAAACAAAGAGGAAGGAATTCCTCGGGTTTTGCAAAACTTTGATCATTTTTGAGAGAAAGAGAGGCATGCTAAGCTTTTTATGAATGAAATCATGCTTGTCGGCGTGAGTACTGAGAAGGATCCTGGTTTGACCCAGACTGGTTCCACACTATCTTCCGCACGAGCGATTTGTCGCTTTCTTAAAAACTTTCAAAAACAAAATGTTTTGCGCGGTCTTGCGAAGACTTGTGTGGAATTGCTCTTGAGATTGTGCAGCCCAGGATCGCTCTCAGCCTCAAGATTCAATTTATCTGTTTCAAACCTGGAATCCGTTCAAAACATTCAGTGCCATGAAACGCCTGTGTGGCCCATTTTGAAGCAGCCCTGGAGCAAGAGGCACCAAAACCAGATTAAGGAGATCAAATCCCACCAGGCGAGGCTCATGAAGCAGCCATGATGAACTTTTCTGCAAATCAACACAACAGTCATTCTCCTGGACACGGAAAGGCTTCAATCTCAAAACCATTTGGCATGGGCTTGCTACACTTTTACCCTTTGAGAGGCTCGCTGGGCCGAAAACCCGGAAGGGCGGCCCAGGCAAAAGTTAAAGCAAAGGAAAAAGCAAAAAGGAAAAAAGAAAAAAAAAGAAGAAAAGAACACAAAAAAATAGCAAAAGAAAAGAAAAGAATAAAAGAATAACAAAAGAAAAGAAAGAAAAAATGAAAATGCAAAAAAAAAAAAAAAGAAAAACAAAAAGAGAAACATAGCTCGCAAGGTCGAAAACCCGCATTGGGCGCCTTGGCAAAATTTAGAGCCTAACAAGTGAAGGTTAAAATACCCGAGTGTACCTTAACCGGAACTACGTAAGGCTTGATTCCCATGTTTGGGATACGTAGGCAACTTCATCCTGAAGTCCAGCCCCCAACGCTTCCATAGCGTCGCAGTCCATGTCATGGTTTTGATCACTTTTGCCTCCTCCGAATCTGATGTCTTGATTGCAGCAACCTGGAACCACGTGATTAGCTTCCTCTTGAAGTCCAACCACCAATGCCTCCTAGGTGACTGTGTCCATATATTGATTCAAACCGTCTTCGCCTCCTCCGCGTCCGAGGATCCGATCGTCATCAACGAGGACTGGCTTACAGAATGCCGCGGCATCATCCAAACAAGGGGCAACTTTCCGTTGCCATGCATTGCCATAAGTTGCCCTGAGTTGCTGTCCAAACCAGGGGCAACTTTCCGTTGCCTCATCCCCCCCTTTTAAGCCAGGGGCAATTTTCTATCGTCCCCGATCTGAGGTTGTATATCTCGAGGGTAAGTTCCGCGCTCGTTGAGCGTTGACTGTTTGCAAAAATAGTTTTTGAAGATTTTTACTAAAGTTGACTATTTTCTCGAAAACTATTTCATTTTTCAAAATTGGACCATGTTTGGACCCAAAAAGGAGAATTTTCAGTGCTCACAGCCTGACTTGTATGATTTTCAAAGCAAAAATCGAACAAGTATGTTAATCCAACTCTCATTTTGATCAAAACTGTTTAAGGAAGAAAACAAAAAAAAAAAAAATGGTCAAAGTGACGAACTAGGGGCACAATTGAGTCAGGTCTTCTGTCTTTCCCCCGTCAACATACTTGTCGGAAAGGCACTCTATCTATCGGAAGGATTAGCCATGAGCTAACAGTGCTGAGCGTGAACCTGCGACTTCCTATTCATCCATTAGTCACCCTGGGGAGGGATGAAAAAAATGAGAGAATAAAGAATAGAGAGGTGTAAGCAGAGAGAGAAGTGAGCAAGAAGGTTTTGAGAGAAAAACCGAGCCTGAGGGCTGAGTGATGTGAGTATCACAAATCAGAAAGGGTGGGGAATAATACCCGGAGAATTGGCTCCTCAAGATTTGAGGTCTTTTTTGTAAACATGTCCGTGTGTTGTGTCTTTTGATTTGTCGGTCTCGATTTTGGCTATTGAGTCTTTTCCGAGTGTGTCTCGTTGTGTTCAAGTCGTGTGCCTTTTGTTTCTTTGTTTGAGTCCCTCCGCTGTGTTCTGTGGTAGGCTCGATACCCCGGTTGAAAACCCTTCTTTATTTCAAAAAATCGTTTGTGCTCAGAATGCTGTGCCATTCTCTACGTTCATGAGAAGCAAGAGAAGAAGGAAGGAAAAATTGGGACATCCGAGTGTGTTTCAACTGTGACCGTGTCAGCTTTTGTGGTCTGTCTTGTCAGATTGGTTTATTTGTTCAGGGTTTGCTGTGTGCAGAATGAACCGAGTACTGTGTTATGGGCTGTATGCAGATCAATCCCCAGTAGAGTATGGGCTGTATTATTCAGTTTGAGTAGTGGTTTGTATGAGTTGTTTGCTGTTAGTTGGTTGGTTATTCGATTATCATAGTGCGAGTGCTCAATTGCAAGTGTTCCTTTTTCAGACAACAGATCAATATCATTTACATTTGAGGTGTAATATGATGCAATACAATGCAAGGTATGGAATATACACAAATGTAAACACTCTTTTTTCAGACAAAAAGTTTGTTTCATTTCATATCATCTTTTCAAGTACATAAGTTTTGGAAACAAAATCTGCCTGCGGCAGTACAAAGTACCCTAACTACTAACAAAAGGGGAAAAAGCAAAAAGGAAGAAAAATAGTAAAAATCTGTATCAAATGTCAAAATGACTCCGGGGCTGTCAGTCTGTCCTAGTCCTCTTCCTGGACGAAGGTCCAGGAGCGTCATCAACAGGGGCACCGCTAGGGGCATCGTCGTCCGAGCTCGAGTCCGAGCCATCGCCGGTCTCCTCCGCCTCTGTCTCTGCCTCAGACTCATCATCCGGAACTGCAGCCCGCGAGCTGCTCCCGACATGAGTGTGCCCCCCTCTGGTGCGGGGATATGCTCTGCCATCCCGAGTAGAAATGAGAGGTCCAGCTGGAACGCCGCCCACCGGAGGAATCTGGAAGGGAGGCTGAAAAGCATGAAAGACGAATGCATCAGAATACTGTGAGCAGTAAATCAGTATAGAATACAGTGTATGAGTACAGTGTGCGAATGCCGTGAGCAGTAAATCGGTGCAGAATGCAGTGTATGAGTACAGTGTGTGAATGCCGTGAGCAGTAAATCGGTGCAGAATGCAGTGTATGAGTACAGTGTGTGAATGCCGTAAGTAGTGAATCAGTGCAGGATACAGTGTATGAGTACAGTGTGCAGATGCCGTGAGCAGTTTATCAGATGTTGTGTTATGCATCAGAATATGTAAAGCAGTTTATGTATGGTTTGAGGCCGTGGTCAGAAAGAACATACCGGAATGCTGTAAAGGGCTAGGAGGTCGAATGTCCGCTGTAGTATCCCCATCATGGAGGCATTCATCTCCAATGACTGCCGGGTATACTCAGAAGACGCCTGCAAAAGTATCAGATGCAGCATATTCTGCGGAATATCAAATAAACTGAAATGAAATGACTGTACAAAAATGCAGTAATACATACCGGAGGCAAGTCGGGGACACCGACAAACTCATGATCAGCCGGCGGAGGAGCAAAGGGGATCTGATAGGTCGCCCCACCCTGCCCCCTGAAAGTCAATGCAGCGGGTAGAGCAGGCCAACCGGTCTCCTCGCCCTCGCTGGACTCCGCCCCTGCCACGGACTCGAGCCCTCCTCGGCACTCCTCCTCCAGCCCCCGCTCCCACTCCGGCCGCTGGCGTCGTTGCTCTCTCTCTCTCTACTCAGCGGCCGCCGCTCAGAGGTCGCATAATAAAGGTCCGGACATACTCCGAATAATTGCCCTCGCCTCTGAAATCGTCTGCCTCCCAGCCAACGGTGTAGTCCGCCATCAGCTCGGCAGTGAATCTCTCCGTATCCTGCATGTGCTCAGGAGGATGCACCGGGACTATCTGCTCAGGTAGGCCTAGGGTCTGACGCAAGAAACGCTCACCCAGGTACCAAGCCCGACAGACCGGGCCCTCGAGCAGAATCCGATAACGTAAGGTCTCATCGGCACCAGCAAACCGATCCCTCATCATCGCTGGCAGTGGAGCCCATGGCCGCCAGGTGATCTGAAAATGAAGTACAGTTTGTTACCTACTGATATTGCAAATATGCAGTGGAAAGGCGAAACCTAAATGAACTGCAAGTAAAACATACCTCGGTAGGGGTGATGGTGTCGAAGTAGCGGCGGAAGAAGCTGAATGTCTCTCGCGGCCTCCGCACACACCTCCCGTCAAAACGACGCGAAAAAGGGACAACCAGAGGGGTCTCTGCCTTGGGTACAGGAGCGAGCCTAGGAAAGTAGGCGTAAACCCACAACTGCAAGACAAATACCAGTGCATTTATCAGATAAAGCAGAATACAGAATAGAAAGCAGAAATAGCAGAGCCGTGTGTTGTGCAGTGTATTGTGCAGAGTGTACAGTGTGAGCAGTGTACAGTCAGTGTGAAGCAGAGTACATGGGTGCCGTGTGTACAGTGTACAGCAAGTGTAAAGCAGACTACAGTGTGTGCAGTGTGCAGAGTACAGAAAATATAAGAACGGAAATGAAAGGCAGAAAAAGAAATGTACCTCCCAAGCACGCCAGTAACCCCCGAGCAACTGTCCGCTGCCGCGGGAGGCTGAGCTCATATACCCATAGAGAGTGGCCAGAGCAGCGCCACCCCAGTCATAATGCAAGATGTCCCTGACGTCCACCAGTGCGCTGAGAAGGCAGAGAGGCACTGTGTTCGCCCGGTCGGCGAAGATGGTCGTCCCAAATAGGAACATAAGGAAGCCGCGGGCATATCTCTCCACGGCCTCTGGGGTCATCGGAGCTGCATCGATGAGGAGAGGCTGGACCCAGAACTGCACCTCGAACCAGGAGTACCGGACGAAGCCGGGACGCGCGAGAGGCGGTGCCGCGCCAAGCAAGTAGACCTGAGCTGCGGTCCACTCATCCATGTCTATGTCAAAGGGGATCGGATTACCCCCTACCCCGATGCCGATGAGCATCGAGAAATCGTAAGGGGTCATCGTCATGTCCCCGGTCGCAGACAAATGAAACGAATCGGTGGTGTCCCACCACCTCACCACGAGAGCGGCGAGGAGAGGTCTGCATGTCGTGAGCTGGGAGAGTCCCCTGCAGAATGCGCCAAAGCCAGCCTGGTCTACGATGTGGCGAACTGCGTCAGGAAGCTCAGCGTACCACGCACGAGCGACGGTATTCCCATACCCGCGGATGGTATGGGAATCTCCCTGTTTTTAAACAAATAGTTATGAAGCAATATAAAATGTACAGTTTTGAGGAAACAGTCAAAATCAGTGTGAATTTGGCATGCGTGCATACTTTCAGATTCAAACAGATACCGGGTGCCGGTGTGTTTACAGTGAACTACAACATATGATGCGTCAATGTGTTTGTGTGGCTCGGTGCAAATATGGCATGCGTGCATATTTTCAGATTCAAACAGGTATCGGGTGTCGGTGTTTGCAGTGAAATACGGTGTGTGCCGTGGTTTGAGTGGTTCAAGGCTAGTGCAGTGTGTGCGCGTGTGAGTCCTAAACAGATAATCAGTTGCAAACGCGTTTGTAATCGACTACAATGTACAGTATATCAGTGTATCGAAACTAAGCAGTTAAAGAATGTAATTAGCTATGGCAGTTGGCAGTTAAGCATTCTACAATCGCAGAAAGTAAAGCAGAGTAAGAAAGTTACCTTGGAAGCGCTGGAGGATAGGTGGGAGACAGGCTCGCGTAGCAGGAGCTCAGGATCCAACTCCATGTCGAAACTCCTGAACTGGCGCAGTCCGTCGGGTGGTAGAACGTGAATCGCCGGCCGGTAGGTCGCCGGGTCGAATGGGCGCTCGCTCAACGGGAGGAGCTCGACCTCGGGATCCATCTCGTGATCCGAGGGAGTCCCACCGCGTGGAATGTCGTCGGCCATATCAAGAATGATGAGAAAAGGGTCGAGGAAGGAAAATCGGGTTGGAATACGAAAAGTCAACTGAAAAGTCAACCCCCGGGAGGGTGGAAAATGGCCGGAAAGGTCGGGATGGGAAAAAGGCACGGAAATGAAGAGGAAATCGAGGGGAACAAGTCCCAAAAAGGTGAAAATGGCAAAGGATGTGCCGAAATGAAATTTTAATCGGTGGAAAATGTCCGAAACGCGATGAACTTCGCGAATCGAACGACGAAAAAGGCGCGAGAACGCAAAGAAATGAGGAAATGAGGAGAGGAAAAGAACTCTAGAGAGAGAAGGTGTGATTTTCGGCTAGAGGGAAAGTGAAGAATAGGGTTTAGAAACCCTATTTTAAAAGACCCGAGGCGAAAAGTCGAATCTGCCCCGACTTAGCAACTTTTTGCCGGTCGGCAACATTTTGTGCCGGCCAGCAGAATATTGTGCCGATGGAATTTATTTGCAGCCGGTGGACAGCCGGTGGCCTCCTAGCCCAGCCGGTGATGTTCCCACAGGCTTGTTTAGGCAATATGAGTGGCTTTTGGTCTTCATAGCTCAAGAAAGTGCAAGAAAGTGCATCTCCGACGCTCAACCGGCCTCCGTTTTGACCTCGGACCATGTCTTCTGTGCGTGCCACTCAAATTCATGCAATGTTGTATCCTTTTGTATCCTTTTGTCTTTCACAAGATTCAAAAGTTGCCCCGTGTGCATTGCACGCGTTCATCGCACTACTTTGGTGCATTACATCGCGCCGTCATGCACCTCACAGTTGCATTGTTATGTACGTACTACACGCGTTGTAACACGCACCCCTTGCATTGTCATGCACATCTCGTATGCCTTAACATTGCATTTTCAAATACATACGTCGCCTTGCACATTGTTCGCGTTGTTATACATTCCCTTGCCATGCGTCGTCATGCATTCCGAAACACGTGCGTTGTTACGCATTTAAGTCCATTTACATTGTCTTGCATTTCAAAAGGAAAACATGCGTTGTCACGCATTCGAATTCATGCACATTATCATACATTTCATTTTACATTCCCCTGAGGCACGCGTGTCTCATGTGCATTGTCTTGCACCCCTCTAACTTGCTTTCTTTTTTTATGAAACAACGGGATATGTCCCCATGTTTTCCTTTCTTTGGTCAAGAGCATTCGGAACATGTTTCGACGTAACTAACTTTTCTCCACTCGCGTGCCGCGTGTGGACGTAACTAACTTTTCTCCACTCGCGTGCCGCGTGTGGACGTAACTAACTTTTCTCCACTCGCGTGCTGCGTGTGGACGTAACTAACTTTTCTTCACTCGCGTGCCGCGTGTGGACGTTACTAACTTTTCTCCACTCGCGTGCGGCGTGTGGACATAACTGACTTTTCTCCACTCGCGTGCTGCGTGTGGACGTATCTAACTCTCCTCCATTCGCGTGCCGCGTGTGGACGTAACTAACCCTTGCTAACCCCCTTTCTCCCCTTTTGTATTATTGTACACATTGCATACGTTGTTGCGTGTGCTTTACTCATATATGCTTACATTTCAAATTGCATTATTATGCACCACTCGGCATTGCGTTGTCACGCATGCCCTCCAGTTGCATTGTTATGCACACACTCGGGTTGCGTTGTTATGCACCCCTTTCATCCGCATTGTTATGCACACTTCACCTGCGTTGTCGCGCACTTCTCACTTGCATAGGCATGCGTGTCTTATCTACATTGACACGCGTGTCACATTTTCATTGGCATGCGTGTCTAACTCAATTCATGCATTGCCCATCTGGTCTGGCGAGACCTTAAACACGCACGGTCTAGGAGACCTTAAATCCTTGGAGGGTGCGAAACCTTTACCACACCACGGTCCAAGAGACCCTAAACCCCGGGTCTGGCGAGACCTTAAACGCGCACGGTCTAGGAGACCTTAAATCCTCGAGAGGTGCAAGACCTTCGGTGCATTAAGGTGCACACCTCATTGCATCTGGCATGCATCGCATCGCACCTTCTTGTGTACTCGCGTTGTCTAACGCATCGCGCTATTTTGCGCATCTCATTGCATTTCGCATGCATTCCATTGCGCTATTCTGCGCATCTCGTTGCATTTTGCGTGCATTCAATCGTGCTATTTTGCGCATCATACCGTCCTGTGCAGACGGTCTAGGAGACCTTAAATCCTCTAAAGGTGCAATTCCTTTGGTGTTTGTCGTGCCCGAACGACTTTCGGTGGTCTGGTAAAGCCACCTGCCTGTGTTTGCGGTGAGTTCCTAGAAGACCAACTGGGACGGTGAAAACTAGAGTTCGAATGGCTTATGCCTAGAACGTAAAGGTTCGGGAGTTCCGAGACTAAAGTCTGGTTTAAATACCCAGGGGTGTATCCTCGGCTTGAAATCTGTATGGAAGCCCCATAGGTCGAGGCGGCATGTCTGCGCCTCGATTTTGGATACTGAACCAACATAGTGTATCACCCTGTTGGTAAGATAGGGAAAGCTGCAATCATAGCCATTACATCATACTACATTGTCATGCATCATTAATAATATTGCATTGTCATGCATCATTGTAAATAAATATTGCATATGTCATGCATCATTGTAAATACTGCATATGTCATGCATTTCAAAAAAAAAAAAAAAAAAAACATGCATTTGTCATGCATTTCGTTGTAATATAGTGCATATGTCATGCATTTTCTGTAAACATCCATCTATATTGCATTATAGTTTGCGTGCACCCACTGCATTATCCACCCGCATTGTCGTGCATTCTTCACTTGCGTTGGCGCGCATGTTTCGCTTCCACCCGCATTGTCGTGCATTCTTCACGTGCGTTGACGCGCATGTTTCGCTTCCGCCCGCATTGTCGTGCATTCTTCACTTGCGTCGATACGCATATTTCGCCTTCACTTATCCATTGTAAATACCCATTTCATTGCATAATGTATATATTGCATTTTAGTTGCATGCGTCTGCTGCATCATCTTCCATCTAGGGCTCGCGCCTTTCCTTGTTGAGCTTGGTCTGGTATGTGCTCTTACTTTTCACGTTGAAGCACAATTCTGCATGTGTACGCGCCTATTCCTTGATGAACTTGGTTTGAGGGTGGCGGCACCTTTTCTGTGTTAGACATGGCTTGTACGTGTACATGCCTTTCCTAGGTAAAATACGGTTTGGCTACACGCCATATTCATTGTAGATATTACATTGTAGTGTAATTATTGCATCCGGCATTAGGATCATTGTTCTTTCCTCAGCGGGTTGTCACCCCACTTATGTCATTCCACCCAATACTTGTTCTTGTGTCCGTCTACATCACTCATAGTTCAGACATCGTTCTATGGTAGACAGACTTGTTACTTCCATCAATCTATTTGACGTATGTGTGGTTTCGAGCCGCTCATGATTGAATCATGATTCAATTGCTCTGCATTTAGCTTGCATAGTTTCAATTGCATTGCATTATCATTTGCATTGTTTACACTTAGTTTTGTATATATTGCATATCATTTTGCATTCGTCATTGCATTGTCATGCATATTGCTAACAATATTGTACCTGTTAAGTTTGTTTTCTTTTCAGGCACGATATTGTATGTACGGCTCATTTGAGGCCGGTGCAACCGGACGAACCGCACAGGTACTGTATCCTCCGCGTGAGACGTATTGAGAATTGCATAATTCTCTTACATCCTTTCTGCATTGTAGTGTAGATTGGCGTATGCTAGCTTATAACTGTCGCATGCGTGCTTCATTACAGCTTTCTTTGCATGATCATAAGTTATGCTCGGCTCCTTGCATTTTCAGTTTCATTTTGCCCCTGCCTTCGGGCGCATACCGTGTTTGTCTTGCATGTTTGTCCGAGTCTTCGGCCTTGTCAAAAATGGGTCGTCTCTGGGATTTGACATTCACTCCCGTCATTGTTATGACTTTCGAGTTCTGTCAAAGAGGGGCAACTGTAGACACCTCATTTTTGACCGTCCTCAAGACTTGGACGTCACCGTTTGAACACTCGGTGATCATCCATGTTTGTGTTCGTTTGGAGTTCCCGGAGTTCTCGGCTACGCGCCTTGTCTCAGGATCACCGAACTCGACCATTTTGTGTCTGGTTTTGCACCAAACACTTGTGTTTTGCGTTGGAGGGCCAGGGAATGCCTTGTAAGGCATCCCCACACACCACCGGCACTAGCTAGAGGCCACCGGCTGGTTTTTGTTGCCACCGGCAATATACATTGCCGGTCGGCACTCTTTGTTGCCGGTCGGCAGTCATTTTTGTCAAAATGACATTTTTGGCTAGCCGACTACTGTTCATCTGCTTTTTGAGATATTTTAAGGCAGCTGTCTTGCATTGGCTTCCCCTCCATACACGTGTATGGAGGGATGCCCCTCTTGTTTGCTTACTAGTTAAGCATTACAAGATTGCCTCCTCTATGAGAAGAGGCCTTCTCTCCCTTGTTCTAGGGTTAGAAAAAATTGGAGAGGAGAGGTAGAAGAGCTCTGGTTTTAGCTTTAGCACATATATCTATCCTATATCTATACCTTCCCCTCTTTGTTGCCTTGTGTGCGTTTTAGTCCATACTATTGCACACAAGCACCTAGTGCTTCACCTTCTTTGAGCTACTGAGGTTCTAAGGGCTTGTTCTTGATTTTTTGACTGGATTGGAGCTTAAGGAGGCAACAAGAGCACCCTTTGTGAAGAAGGTCAACAAGGGTAAGAAACTAGTCCTTTTTACCCCATTTTTGCATCCTATTTCTACCTATCTTAGAGCTGATTTTGTGTTTAGTGTATAACATAAAAAAGTTCTGTTTTTAGGCCCTCTTGATAGTTTATTAAGAGTGTTTTGTGCTTTGGGGAAGTTTGACCCCTCTTAGGCCTTGTAAGGCCCTTGTTTTGTGCCATTTTGTGCAAGTTTCGAGACTTTGGTGTTTGGGCCTCTTCACCATTGAAATCTTGAGGGATTTCAGTGGTGGAGATGGTGCCTTGAAGTCTCCAAAAGGGGAGGGCCAACCCCTCTCCTTGTTGTCCTTGAAAGGGACCATTTTTGGCCTCTTGAGGGAGCCTATGTTAGAGTGTGTGTTGATCATGTCTAGGCTGCATTTCATGCTTATTATGCCATAATATAATCATGTTGTGTGTTGGTTTTGGTACACCATGCATGCTTAGCATACCTACCATGTAATGCCTTGTAATTCCCTTAACATGCTTTAGGTTGTTAGCCTTTATTCGAGCATGTTTTAGGCTTAGCCTTATGAATGTTTTGTGCTTATTTTGCCATGCTTTAGGTCTGTCCATAGTCGTTCGGATCGATTTTGGCATGCTTAGTATAGCTCCTTTGCATTTGCGGCTTGTCGGGCTTGTATGCCTCAAGTATGTGAATGTGTAGCATGTGTTGATTGCATCATTTTGGTGGTTTGGAACCATCCAACATGTAATTTCAGTCCCTTTGGCATGCTCATATGCTTGCCTTAGTTGCTTCTTTGTTGCTTTGAGAGCATGTGTTGTATGCCCTATGTTTCGACCATGGTGCATGCCTTTGAATTCAAACCATTTAGATGCCATCTAAGTGGTCCTTTGGGCTTGATTTTGTGTGCTAAAACTCTGATTTTAGTTGCTTAAGTCTTGCCATGTTAGGTCTTGTCAAGTGTAGTCCAATGCCTCTTGGCTTGCTTCAAGTACTTGGGCCAATTGCATGCTTTTGTTTGTCTTGTGTGAGTTGGTTTGGCACCTCTTCTAACATGATTTAAGAGCTTAACTTGCATGCTAATTGTTCATATTTGTGCCCTTTTAAATGTGTTTAAAAGTTGCCCCATTATGCTTTAAGTATTGGACCATGAATGCTTGCATGTGTGTGTGCATTTTGGCCCTCACTTCCTTGCTTTTGGCCACTGATTTTAGGCCTATTTGGAGTTGCCTAGGTCATGTTTAAGTCCACCCCTTTGTTTGGTTTGCATGCTTGCCTTGTATGTGTGTTTGCATACTAGCCTTCTTGTTTGCATCCCATGTTGCATACTAGTTGACATGCTTAGGATTGCACACATAGACATGCATGCCTTGTTCCTTGATTTGGTGATAGGAATTGGGCCTCATTTTGTTTGATTGGTTTGCATTTCATTTGACATGGAAGTGCACACTTGATCCTTTAGGCCACCATGCATAGAAATGCGTGATTGGTGGCCCGAGAATCGAGGCACATCCTCCCTTGAGTCATTAACATGATAGGGAGTGTGATTGGTGCATAAATAGCTTGAATTGCATTGCCATGCAAGATTTTGCCCTCTGCTGCTGTGAGTTGCAGGTTTTGCAGGAACTTATTGCCGGCCGGCAGTATTTAGTGCCGACCGGCAGTCAATAGATGGCCGATGGATCTATTTTGTGCCGATGGCCACATCCTAGTGCCGGTGGTCATTTTACTTAGCCGGTGGGATCCCCCAGTATCCTGAGAGGCATTTATGAGACTTTGGCAATTTTCAGAGGAGCAAAGCAGGGAAAACAGAGGCAGGCTAGGCATGGCAGTGCAATTCCGAGCGGAATCCGAGCGTGCATGCATTGAGCCCTCGCCCCGAGGCGGTTTACTGTTTTTCTTAGCATGGTTAATTTGTTAATTAATTAGGCGGTTTGTAATATTTAATTAGCTTGCGTAGTTAATTAATTTGTATTATTATCTTGATCTCTCCGTGTGAGAGCAAATCTGTAATAAGTGTGTGTGAGTGGCGTGTATGTCTTCCAACCCCCATTTCTTTCTTCCCTTTTATTTACCTGCTTATGATGGTAGATTAGGGCACGTCTATTTTAGCATACCTTATGCAATGCATGCGCGCATCCATACATCTATCTTACACGCATCGGGCTCGGTACATCATACAAACCGCATTGTATTTCAATTTCCAAATTGAATACTTGTTATTTGTAGCATTTCACATGCCATGGTTAGGATAGCCGAGCCTGTCTAAATTGCACATTGTTTGTGTTGCATTAGACACTTAACATGAACTAGGCCATGCATGTTTGCTAACTAGTTTATTGTTTTGGCACGGAGTACGATGTAAGTATTTATGCTTTAGCATCTCGCATGCGTATGAATGTTAACATGACAGCATGATTACCATGTGGCTAAGTGCTTATATGAGATAAACTGTTTGAATGCCGTGGGTGGAGGTTGGATTGCTTGAGTTGGAAAAACTCGTTGAAATCCGTGTTTTAGCCTACTTGCGAGTAGCAAATTCCGAAACGCTTTCAAAACGAACGGATATGCAATGCTTATTTCAAATTAGGCAATCTAGTCTATACTGGTTTGCTGTGCGCATAACATAGTAATTCTAGACTAATAACCGGAATAAGAACACATAACGTTTTCAAAATCGGATATCACGGTTAGTAGAGGCCGGTCTTCGGATCGGGCGAAAGGGGGTGCTCATAGCTGACCTTCCC
This sequence comes from Camellia japonica, assembly GCA_030407325.1. NCBI lineage: Eukaryota > Viridiplantae > Streptophyta > Magnoliopsida > Ericales > Theaceae > Camellia > Camellia japonica. The sequence continues at coordinate 8,318 of JAPPVO010006316.1, read as the reverse complement.
CGATCGTACCCAAGCTCCCGAGCCAAGACATTTGGTGATAATGGAAATGTGGCCTTCGGCACCGAGTCAGGGTTTCCTAAATTCCCCCATTAAAATATTTAGGTGGCGACGCTGTATCTGGCAAAGCAGTCCATGTTTGACACTTCTTTTCAAAAATCTATTTTTCTTCAAAAACGATTTGCCAGAGTTGGACTCTTTGGTTCAGATTAAGGACCGCAACAAAACAAAATAGGGGAGTCCGAACTGTAGAGCGAGGCCCACGGGCGCGTCTACAGAACCTAAGTCATCGAACATGAGAATACATGAACAATAAGAGTTTAAATGCATATTATGAGCTTAAAATGAAGAATTGAGTTGTATTTCATACATGCATTCATTTATGAGTGTTAAATCATCATTTTGATCATGAGCTTTATCATTTATGTTGAGTTTAGACCATGAAATTAACATGCATGCATATTAGATCAACTTTTGAAAGCAAATTCCATGTTTGAAGAGTTTTGAAAAGAATTTTACATGCATGTTGAACCTTGCCAAGTTAAGTTTGATGATGAGCATCTAAATTGTTATTGTGAGTTATTTGGTACATGCATGTTAGAATCATCATGTTTCATCACTTGAATTCATGTTTTGAGAAGGAATTTTCTACATGCATGGGGCCTTATAACTCAAATTGGGCCAAACATCGTGGATCTTGAAGAAAAAAGTTATATGTTATACATGCATGGAAGTTTTTGGGCATAATTTTGGTTAATTCATGAGTTTTGAGCAAAAAGAGTTTGTGAAAATCATATGTTTATGTTTTGGAAAAGTTTTCAAGCTTTAAAGACAAACCATGTGTGGACACCCCATTTTTGACCGCCTGCAAGACTCAAGCGCTTTGCCCGATACACTCGATGATGAAAGTGGTATTGTGCGTAGTTCGAGGTCTCAAAGAAGGGGCCGTGTTTAAGCTCCGAAATAATCCCAAACCTTCTATATTTCCACTGATTATACCCAAGAAATCCATTTTTACACATTGTGCCACCCTATGCTAAGATTGAAACAGAAAAAAGAGGGAATGCATAGAGGCTCGGCCGTACCTCATTGAGGGCCGGCCGTGGCTATTGAGGGCCTGCCGTGCCTTAGTAGCGAGACACACTGTTTTGGGCAGGAGGCTGCCAGCTGTCCATTTTTGAAGATATTTATGATATTTTTGGCTCAAATTCTATAAAAACAACCATATATCTCTGTTTTGAGGGTTGAAGAATTTCAAGAAAGCCTTTATACCACCTTGAGAGCTCTTTCTTCTCATTCTTCTTGTGCAAGCAACACTTTGAGCTAACATATCTGTAGACCGCCCGAACTTCCTCTACGTGCCCCCCTTTCGGAGAGGGCGCAGATTTGGGTTCATTCTACTACAGTTCGGACTCCTGTCACGGTTCTGAATCTAATCTCACAAAGTGCAATGTAAGACTGATAAATCACCAAAGAGTCCAAATCCGGCAAATCGTTTTGGAAAATCGATTTTAATCAAAAAGTGCCAAACGTGGACTGCTTTACCAGATTTCAGAGTCGCCACCTAAATATTTTGTTTTGAAAAATTTAGGAAATCCTGACTCGTGCCTAAGGCCACGTGTCCGTCATCACCAAAGTTGCCTCGGCTCGGGAACTTGGGTACGAGAGGGGAAGGTCCTGAAATGAGCACCCCCACTCGCCCGATCAAAGATCGGCCTCTACTAACATGATATGTTGTTTTCATAAACACATGTGTTCTTATTCAGATTCATTTAGCTAACCTTACTACGTGATGCGCACAGCATACAAGTATAGACTAAATCACCTGAATTGGAACAAAACAATTCAATGTTTATTTTCGAAAATGGTTTGAATTTGCCACCCTCAAGTGGGCTTAGAAATGCGGATTTGCCACCAAATAAGGTGGGCTTAAAACATGATGATTTGCCACTCCAAGTGGGCTTAAAACTCACATTTTGATGAATTGTTTCAATTCAAGTAATGAAGCCTTCATCCATAGGCATTCATGCAATTATAGCAATTAAGCAAATAGCCTCATGGCAAGCATGCTGTCATGGCCACATTCACACTCATGCAAGTATGCTAAAGCGTAAACACTTACAGTGTACTCCAAGCCAAAACAGAAGCTAATTAGAAATCAATGCATTATTCTAACTATGCTAAGATGCCTAATGCAACACATGCAAAATGCAACTAAATAGGCTCGGCTATCTAATTATGGCATATGAAACGACTTGATAACATGCTTTGAAACACGTATTCAAGTAAGTATTGAAATACAATGCAGTTTGAATGATGCACCGAGCCTCGGTGCATGCAAGACAAACGAATGATGCAAACATGCAAAGCATAAGGTATGCTAATTGAAACGTGCCCTAAACTAACTGTAGACGTCCCCGAACGCCCCGGGAGGTGTTAAGTCCCGTTCCGTTCATATTGGGGTTACTACAGTTCAAGGACTCAAATGTTACGGTTCTTAACCTTGAACCAAAGAGTCCAAATCCGGCAAATCGTTTTGAAAACAGATTTTTTTGAAAGAAGTGCCAAACATGGACTGCTTTGCCAGATAACAGAGTCGCCACCTAATATTTTTTTAATGGGAAATTTAGGAAACCCTGACTCGGTGCCAAAGGCCACGTGTCCGTCATCACCAAAGTTGGCTCGGGAACTTGGGTACGATTGGGGAAGGTCACTTCGTGAGCACCCCCGCTCGCCCGGTCAAAGACCGGCCTCTACTAACCATGATATCTGTTTTTGAAAACATTGTGAGTTCTTATTCCGATTATTAGCCTAGGTTACTATGTGATGCTCGCAGCAAACAAGTATAGACTGGGCCGCCTGAATTGGAACAAAACATTTCATGTTTGTTTATTTGAAAATGGTTTGATGGTGCTACCCGCAGGTAGGCTAAGACGCGGATTTGCCACCTTCAGGTGGGCTTAGAAAACAAGATTTTGCCACTATCTAGTGGGCTTAAAACAAACGGTCAATGATTCGTCCCAATTCAAGTAACTCAACCTCCACCCACAGGCATTCAAGGCAGTTATATCACATAAGCATATAGCCTCATGGTAAGCATGCTATTCATGGCAACACTCACACGCATGCAAGGATGCTAAAGCATAAAACTCACCGAGTACTCCAAGCCAAAAACGGAAGTTCATTAGAAATCATGCATGATCCTGTTTATACGGAAATGCCTAATGCAACACATGCAACTATAGCAGGCTCGGCTATTCTAAACATGGCATATGGAATGCTACAACTATCACGTATTCAATTTGGAATTGAAATACAAATGCAGTTTGTATGATGCGCCGAGCCCGGTGCGTGCAAAACAGATGAATGATGCAAACATGCTGTCATACTGTTATGCTAATTGAAATATGCCCTACATCTAACCATCGTAAGCAGGTAAATAAAAGGGAGAAAGAAATGGGGGTTGGAAGACATACATCGCACACACCCACACTTATTACAATTATGCCCTCGCACAGAGGGTCCGAATAAATAATAATACAGTCCGAATAAAAGAATAATACAGTCCGAAATAATACAGATTCCTAATTAACAAATTAAACTAAGAAAGCTTTAAAATTGGCTTGCAAGCCAGGGGCTGCCTTGACTCGTTCCGGATAATGGAATAATGTATGCTGGGCTGCCTCGCGCGGAAATCCACTGGGATGCCCAATTTAGCCTCTGTTCGCAGTGTTTCTTGAAATGCGTGCCAGACTCTAAAAAGTTGCTGATTCTCCATATATGCTGCAACAGAGAGCAGGAAAAGGGCATAGCGATGTATTTCACAAATATATGCATGCCTCGATCCTCGTGCCACCAATCACGCATCTCGATGCATGATGGCCGAGGAGTCGAATTGCACAACTCACTATAGAATGAATGCACATGAATGCTACGATGAAAACCTAACTCCATCATGGGTAATCCGGAGTGTCGGTGACTGGGAATTGAGACCGTTCCGTCACTCGGAGTGCGAAACGTGCCTCGTTTCCCGTGTCCGGGCTAACTCCTGTTCCGAACACAATGCAATATGCATGATATGCATGAAATGCAACTAAGATACAGCCTAGTATGCACAATGCTGATGAAAATGAGATGTCTCGAAATGCGTGCACCCGGGCACGCAAATCGAGAAAATACATGAATGCAATCTAAGATACAGCCTAGCATGCTCAATGCTATGAAAATGAGATAAAAATGAGACGCCTCGAAAAACGTGCACGCGGGCACGCAAACCGAGGCGATGATGAAATGGAAATCGGATAAAACCGAAGTGCTTCGAAATGCGTGCACACGGGCACGCACACCGAGGCGATGATGTAATGGAAATTGGATAAAACCGAAGTGCCTCAAAATGCGTGCACACGGGCACGCACACCGAGGCGATGATGTGAAATGCAAATCGGATAAAACCGAAGTGCCTCGAAATGCGTGCACACGGGCACGCATACTGAGACGATGATTAAATGGAATGAAATGGCATACGGAATGCCACGATGGGCTTATACCGACATGGGAGAGCCTCAGCTCACTCACATAGGAGGCCGTCGGATAAGAATGAAGTGCCTCGAAATGCGTGCCCACAGGCGCGCATACCGAGGCAATGATAAAATGAGATGGAAATGCAAATTGGGCTTAAACTAACATGAGTGGACCTCAGCCACACTCACATCAGACGCCGTCGGAGAAAACAGAGGTGCCTCGAAGTGCGTGCACACGGGCACGCAAACTGAGGCATGGCCCGAAGACATGAAATAGCACGGGAAATGATATGCAAGCAATGCAAACCAAATTTCAGCACCTAAATGAAAGGGAAAACGGCCCCGAAATGATACGAAATGACAACCAATGCATGAAATCATCCCGAAATGTGATTTTAAGTACCCGAAATGGCCTATAGCCATACTAAACATGCACAACATGATCATGACATGCAAACCAGTAGCAAGGCAGCCCCAAATATGGCATTTTTTCAGTACAAAGCAAGGCTAAATAACAACCACAAGTATGGCAAAATTAACTTGCAAGAATGGGGAAAAAGAGGAGAATTACAAAGCAAGTAATATATACAATGCTCAAAACAAAAAACAAAGTTCTAAAAAATTAAAGAGGGACCAAAAACATGCACATTTACAGTAGATTAGGTCCTCCAATTCAGTATGTAGATATGCTTAAAATAGCATGCAAAAATGAGCCAATAAAGGGCTACAACATGAGGTACCATAAGAAATCACCAAAAAACTTTGAACCCTTAACAAAACATGAAGAATGAGTCATTTCAAGACACTTTCTAAGCCTGATGAAGGCTCAAATCAGAAGCTAAGCAAGCCTAACAAAGCATGCAATTTTACGGAAAAAATGGAGGGTACAACATGAAGTACCAAAAGCATGCATCAAACAACTTTGGACCCTTAACAAAACTTGACAATAAGGCCAAAATAAGGATATTTTCAGTACTGATGGTGGCTCAAAACAGGAGCTAAGCAAGCTCAAAAAGGCATTCAAGATGGGGCCAAAGAGAGGTATAAAGAGAGGTACAACATGGAGGCCTCAAACCAATATGATCCCTTCTACAATGTTGTAGAGGGACCTAAAATAAACTCAACCTCAGTTAATGGCATGCTCAAAATCAGATCATAAACAGGCCAAAGAAACCATGCAATTTTACGGTAATTTGAAGGGAATACAAAGCAGGTGCATGATAGAGAGGCCAAACAGGGTTGAGCCCTTCTTCAATGTTTAAGAGGGACTTAAAATAGGCCCACACACAGTTTATGTTATGCTCGAAAACAGATCACACATAATCCAAACAAAGCATGCAATTTAATGGCATAAAGAGTGATATTGAAGAAAGTGTGCCATAGAGGGCTCAAACAGAGTTGAGCCCTTCTACAATGTTGTAGAGGGGCTCAAAATAAGCACAAAACCAGAAGGGGTCAGAGCCCAAAACAGAGAGCATGTAGGGTAGAAAATTGATGCAAAAAAGTGCAAGAAAAGGGGAATTGGTGACTTACCCTTGAAGACAAGTCTTTCTTTGCTTCTTGGCTTGACTTTGTTGCTTCTTAGCCTTTGAAAGAGCTCTCTTTGTTGCTGGAATGGAAGTGGGGATGGTGGTGCTTAGGGTTGATGAAGAGAGGAGCTAGACACTTGGAGAGTTTTTGAGTTTTTGGCTATGTAAATGGAGGCTTTGGAAGAGGGGTTCTTGAGAGAAAATGTTCCAACCCTAGCAAAGGAGGAGTTGGACCCTTTAAATAGGCAAGAAAAGAGTGTAAAAGGGAGGGAAAAGCACCCAAGCTTTCCCTCCCGAAATATCCCTCGGATGCCCGGGATATTTTGAAAAATATCCGGACAGCTGGAAAGGGCTGGAAAGCAGAAAGCTGGCCGGCCAGGTAAATTTCTGGGAGGTGGCGGCCGGCCACCCCACCTGGTCGGCCAGCCACTCACCCTGGCCGGCCGGCCATGGCCCAAAAACGAAGTGCAAATTTTCTGGCCGACCACCATGCAATGGTGTCCTCCCAGAAGATGTGAGAATAAGGCCCCAAGGTCGGAATCTGGCAACTCTGAAGCAGGAGTCACAACATAGGACTTGAAGGAGAGGCTCAAAAATGAAAACAACAATTTCTGGCCGACCACCAACTTTTAGGGTCCTCCCAGATGTGTAGAACAAGGTTCCAAGGTCGGAAATTGGCAACACTGAAGCAGGAGCCACAACATAGAGCTTGAAGGAGGGGCTCAAAAATGAAACTTTGAATTGCTGGCCGACCATGCTCTTTTAGGGTCCTCCCATGTCCCCTGATCACAGATATGTAGCTTTGGTTGGAAGAAAATATCCCCAGGGTGTTCAACATTAGCCCGGAAGTGAGCAAAACGGGCGCCGGAGAAGCGAAACTGGTTATCTGGGATAATAATTGCTGGCCTCCTACCCTCCAGTGATCTTCCTAATGCTGAAACAGAGGTACCTGCCAAGAACCGGAGAAAACCGATGCGAAATGAATGCTCGGAGGCCAAACCGCGAGGTTCGGGGCCCGAAAACCGGCTATAAGCACCGAAAGTGGCATACGGCCAGGAAGTGGGCATCAGGGGCCCCAGTGTTCTTCATAATGACAAAACAGAGGTACCTGCCAAAAATCAGAGAAAACCGATGCAAAATGAATGCTCGGGGCCCAAATCACGCAGTTCGGGGTCCCGAAAATCGGCTGCAGGCACCGAAAGTGGCATTACGGCCCGAAGTGGGCATTAGGGCCCCAGTGTTCTTCATAATAATAAAACAGAGGCACTTGCCAAAAAACCGGAGAAATCGGAGATGGTTGGGCGGTCCCGAACCGAGGCACACGCCCTGACGGCTCCGAAAACCGGGAACCGGGCTCCGAAATGGGCAAAATGGCCTACGGCCACGAAAAGTAGCTCACGGCCACCGAGAGATGATCTACAGGACCACTCCCTTCCCTCAGGAAAGAAACAGAGAAAATCGAGTCTGGTTCGCAAACCGAGACAAGGCACAGAAGAGGATTCGGAAGTTCGGAGGCAGGGCGCACGGCCGCGACTCTGAGACTTCTGAATGAGCACAGTATGCAATATCACCGAGCGCTCAATCGGTGACGTCTGAGCCTTAAGGTCGGTCAAAAATGGGGTGTCTACACTAATCATCAAAAACTGATAAGTAAAATGGAGAAAGAAATGGGGTTGGAAGACATGCACACACGCACGCACCCTTATTACAACATTTGCCCTCTCGAAGGAGGGTTCGAATGAATAAGCTAAGCTAAGCTACTTATTACAAAACAACTAATTAACTAACTTAGCTAATTAATTACAAGCCGAATTGAAAACTAGCTATGTCAAGCTAATTTAGAATATTACAGCCCAAATTGAATAACTAGCTAATCTAAGCTAATTAGAATATTACAAAGATGAATTGAATTAGCTAAACACATTGACTAATTAATTACAGAAAACTGGCAAATTAACTAACTAAGTAAAGCAGTCAAAATGGCCTCGAGGGGAGGGAAACATGCATGCCCGGTTTGCTTTGTCCGGAAATGCATTGCTTTGCCATGAGTTGTCTCTGTTTGCACTCGCGGCGACCTCAAAGCATCGAACACACTTTCAGGTTGCATTTGCCCCAAAACAGGAGCATTTTGGAAAATTTTGCTGCAAGTGGTCGGTCGGCCACTTCCCTTTCCAGAATCCCAACTTGGCTGCAACAGAGATTAATAAAGGCACAACAATGCATTTACAAGGAAATGTGTGTGCAACTACTCTCCTTATTATTCCTTGAGCTC